>DWTA01000045.1:0-17546 GCA_018236805.1 Plebejus anna | reverse complement strand
CGTCGTTTCTTATGGAAACTGGATTACCACACCTCCTCTTAGTATTTGCTTCGTGCTCGCGGCCCACACAAAAAGCGTTATCAAAACGCGTAATTTCGTCCGCTGTCAATAAATTAATATGTCATTTCTTTTTTACGTTTTTTTGCGCGTTAATTTACGCGCGCTTAAATTATACTTAAGTACGTAACTTTCCCGTTACGCCCATCGCGAATTATTTATGATAATTTGGCACGGCACAAGTGAGATGTTCCGTTTTATGGATTATTATTATTTCAGAGGTCAGAGGTAAATATTAAAAGGAGAGACTTAAAAGTTAAAGTATTTCGACGAATATATTCAATATTTGCAATTATTACGAAATCAGATAATTTTTGAGTTACTAAAGCTTTAAGACGTCTACACTCTACACTCTACAGTCTATGTAGAGTAGTCTAGACTCTAGACAATAGAGTCTAGAGTTCTAGACGCCTTAACTTCCTTGTTCGGCAAAATAATGTGAACCATATCCGCAACACGCAACACGTTGATGATGATGAAATGATCGATGGCCCGTCGATTTTATAACTTCACCAATTTCATAGTATAATAGTATGTTAATGATACAATAATGTGATTTTAAATTTATTAAGTGGTCCGGCTGACGCCCACGAGCGAGGCGCGAGTGGCGCCGGGTTGGCCGATCCGATGTTTTATGTTTCAATTATTCAAATTTCAAACCAAATTTTATGGTCGCCTCGTGTGGTCAGCCTCGCAACAGCTAAAAAATGGCAAAGCGAAATAGAAGCAGGAATAAACTACATTGAGAGAAAAGAAGAAATATTTACCAGAGGAAAATGTGGAAAAAGTTGAAAATTTAAGTCGATTTCATTAGTTAATTTCGTTATTTATCAAACCGATCTAGATCCAATAAATAGTCTTACAAACTTAGACACGAGGCTAATTTTTAATTTCAGCAAAATACTAAAGACATCTTTTCTTGCGTTGTCCAATGTCTATGAAGCTCTTTATCCACAAAACAAGTGACAGTTAAGTCATATCTTATCGTCGAGTTAAACAAACGTATGCCCTATCTGTTTCCTGAGGAAATAAGGCTCGATGATCGGTATCTTATCCGCGGCCGATTAGTTGCCTTTTATCTTTCTTTTGCTTTGAAACAAAACTAAGCTGGTAATTCTGACAGCCATTGATTTTGACTAATTGGATTAAGATTGTTATGAGCGTTACTCTTTTATAAGAGGAGCATGATAGAACTCTAGTGACTTCCGAAATTATAGTATAATTTCGGAAGGATGTATTACATCCTACACATACCTAACACAGGCTTTGCTCATGCAAACGATTTGTCCTGTGTATTTGATGCAAGCAGTAAAAAAACTAGGACAAGATCCGAAGGACGAATGGACAAATGTTTTGCAATAAACTGATGTAATAATAATTTATGTTGTTGCTAATACGCAAAAGAAATGTATCAATGGGTATTTCTAAACACTAAATATGCATGACGGAAGCTGTTCACCATCGCATGAGCAATCAGCTCATTTGCACACATAAAGAGCCTGCATTTACATCTCAACTATTTTATTCCTGTCTAAGTTGTAATTAAAATCGTTCGTTTGATTTATTACAATGCCTACGAATACTGCAAGGCTAGGTCCAAACAAAACGCTCGCGATTAAAGTTGGGACGATGTCGCATTTCAGTTGGCGGTCGGTCCGACTTTCTTCCATCATCCATCATTGTCGTAAACTGACGGGCTGACAACCTGACGGAGGACGAACATACACAATATACAATATGCGGTACACGAGAAAACCCAATGCCTCCGCTCGCTAATGAAATCTTTGAAAATATAAATTAGCTGGCGACTTTTATCTTAAACGTTGAGGACGTAATCTCCCGCTTGAAAAAACGATTTGTCTCGCGGCTGAAATAAGGCAATCTGTCACGAGCGATAGATATCCGTTGACGCTAAATAGATAGGAAATCGGGAGGAAGCGACGTTCTTTATACCGGGATAGCGATTTCACGTCAAATGTAGGGCAGCGATATTGACGACGCAAATCAACAGGAAGATTCTAAAGTCAATAAGGACAACAATAACTGAATGTTAAGAAATTACGCACATGGGTTTTCTTCATTGTTATAGATTAGTGCTGTCGTAATTAATTACTTATTAATGAACTAATTAAGGATAACTCAATATTTACCGTTTATTTCGCGTAAGAGGATACGTGCGTTGAAACAACGGTTTAAAACGGATCATGTTTGTTGTTTTAAAACTAGGTCCAACTTCACACCTATCACTATTGCTCACAATCCTCGCTTTGCTCTCTGCTTAGCATCAATTTGGGCACCAAACAACTATTGAAGCTACCGATTTTGTCAATCCTTAGCGTCGCGACCGAGGATTTCGATATGAATTCTACGTAAAACATCTTAGGGTCTAGAATGGTTCGTCGGTGACATATTATGTAAATTGACTCGAATCGTGTAGGTGGCGCTTGTAGGTGTGATAATTCCCGGGACAAACACAAAGAGTGCCGTGAGAGAGCGATATTGCTCCCGAAAATTTGTTGGGTTTAACTAAAGCATTAGGGGCGTGGGAAAGGTGAGAGGTCACCTGTGTCTCGTTTAGGTGCTCCAAACGAGGCCAGATTTCAAAGAGATTAAAATTTCTACAGAAATACAAGATATAAGAGCTAAAACCTCACGTTAAACTTAATATATTTTTTTCAACGTTTTGTTTTAATTCTAAGCGTTCTTAACTCAAGTTAAAATGTTTGAGATGTAAATAGTTCAATGTCGGATTTAATCTCTGCGTAGGAAACGAGTTTGTTCACAAATGCTCTTTTACAACGATTATTTTTATCTACCTTGGAGAGTCGTCTACTTTGCTCGTTAGAGTGACTTACGTACGAGATAAAATTTCACAGAGTTCTAACCGTAACGTTCTCCGTTTCAGGCGTACGAGCTTTCGACGTTAACGGGCACACAAGTGATGTTACTAGTGGCGTCGGAGACGGGCCACGTGTACACGTTCGCGACGCGGAAACTCCAGCCGATGATCACGTCGGACTCCGGCAAGCGGCTCATCCAGACCTGCCTCAACTCCCCAGACCCGCCCACCATCAGCGAGCAGCGGATGGCGGCGACGGGCTACGAGGAGACGGAGCTCACGTACAACGTCGTCGACGACGAGATGAAGGTGAGGCAACTGGCGTACGCCGGCTCCGGACAGTACCCCATCGAGCACCACCCGGGGCTGGCCCCGTCGCCACTGCAGCAGTACCACCAGCACCCCCCCTGCCCCTCGCCGCTGCCGCTCGGCTCGCTCGGCCAGCCCTACTCCCACCACCTCTCTCACCCCCACATGTCGCACCATCCGCAGCGGTAGTCGGCCCGTCGGATCCCCCCGAGGGTTTATAGCGATTTAGTCACGTTCTAGATAAGTTTGTATATTGAGCGCGCTGTAAATAGGTTTTAGTCGCCGTAAGATTAGATTGCGAGGATTTAAGCGAATCTCGAAGTCTCGAATCGCAAATGTTAAACGTATAAATATTGTTTCGTTATGCGATAGAACAAAAAGTGACCTAATTTTTGCATTCGACTCGTGCAATAAAACTCGAAGACCTCGAGGTGCCGAAAGCTCGCAAATTGAAAACGACGGGCAAAATTTAGTGGACGAGGCAGTCGACGGATTGATAAATGTCAGAGCCGCCACCTCAAATATGATTATGGAAATCGGTTCTTTCAATTAAATACTCTTAAGGGCCGTTTGTAAATAATAAAATACGGTGAGCGGCATAGACACGCAGCGATAGATCAGTAGCCAGTGATGTCAGTGATCATATGAGTCTACATCGTAAAACCGGTTGCGCGCTTTGGGCGGAGGTTTAGAGGCTACATTGACTTGTTATAATGAATGAATTGGGTTTTCATTCTAATTGAGCTCATGATGGTTGAGTTAAAACGTCATTAGAGAGAGTAATTATATGTTTCAGTGATTCATTCAAACGTGTAGTTGCTGTTGAATTGAGACGTCCGAGTAATGATTGACGATATTGTATACTGTCTATAATGCCATTGATTTTTTTCCTGGTTTCATTAGTAACGACCGTTATATTTACTGTAGTAATTGGAGAATTGTATTTATTGCTATCCTATTTTAAAATATTGCGGTTTGAAATACGTAGAGCATAGAGACGTACAATAGACGACCACGTATTTTAAATTGTAATGTCGGTTAAAAACTTTAATTTGCAATACGCTTGTCATCCAAAATTAATTATTATAATATTAAATTAAAATTAATTTCGAAATAATATTAACGTCACTTCCATCACGTTAACGTAACCCGGATTATTGAATTTTAATTAAAAATGTATACTTACGGCATTAACCGAGCCGTCGGGCTGAGTTGACGTGATTATAGATTTCGTTATAATTACATATTATTTAATATTTAAATACCCGGTTGCGTGGGTGTAATTCTATTTAAATATTTGAAGCGATGGGTGTCGAACAATATTTATTCATCGATTTGTATCCAGTAGTCGTTTTCAATGGCGTATCGGCACCGATTAATCCCCACTCTCATTTGCATACAGTTTTAACTTCAAAGTCATTTAGCGCCCACTACCCTCGAATATCACTTGTCGGTGATGAAATTACCTTGGTTAAGTTATCTCGGATATTAGTAGCTATATTGTCTTTAACGCGCTTATTGTCTTAAGCTCAATTGGTTTTGATAATTTTAGTATCTAGTAATTCATCAATCGAAGTGCTTGTAGTGTGTCTTTTTATCTCGGTTCAATAGGAAGCATTATCTTAAACTTGCTTAATATTTGAAGCTTGATTTATTTTGATAACAGAAATATCATTTCATAATTATGTACGTTCGTATAAAAGTATGTTATAGACAAAACTCCAACTCCTACAGATACTGTTTGTTTGATCATTATTTATGGGAGCATGTTATTGCATAATTTGGCAGAAGCCAAACTGTGAATTACCTCTATAAATGTGGATGTCGGTCAGTGCCCTCTCCATATTAGTTTCGTAACGACATAGGATTCGCTTCGGCATTGCGATGAACTGGATCTTTATTTTCAACTTCGGACAAAAACAATGCAGCTACCGCTACTGGATGCATTCCTTTTTTTCTCGTCGTCTCATGAGTCATGGATTTCCATAAGACATTCCCGTCTCTCGTCGCTCGTCTCGCGCCTCTCTATTAACTTATCACTATTGTTTTAATAAACACCTGAGCAATTTCTGTTGACTCATAGTATTGTGTGGCGTGATTGTCTGCGTGTAAGCCTTTAGGGCCCTCGGTATCAACAATAAAGCTAATTTGACTAATAGGTGCGTCGTAATCGTCACCGCGTGTGGCTCGTGATCACATTCGACAGTCTCCGCCGCTCCTTAGCTCAATCAATGCGACTCCAGCTATTGTTCTTCGTGTTGCTTTGTTTTTTAATCTCAATTATGTAGGCTTTGTGTACAGTTGTAAATTGTAATGCTATAAACTCGATGCAGTCATCTAGTACTCTACGCTCTGGTATAGCGTATGTAGTGTGGGCTCCGACAGTCGACTGTGATGAAGGACCCGGTTAATCGTTTATTATTCTTCACGTGAACGCATCGTCGGCTCCCTTTTAATTATGAAATGTTTGTGAAATACCTACGCATTAAACGATCAGGTCAGGCCTGTAATTAGCGAGCCGCCGACCACACGTACATAAAAAAGAAATTATACGAAAATTCGGCCGGACGACCTGGAAAAAACTAGCCGCGAAACCGATAAGATCTACTCACATTTAAATGTGCATCGTTAGCGGGAAATCGTTAAGTACGAACTACGGCGATTCGCCGGATTGATGAGCGAACGCGCTCGGTCGGTGTATTTTCGGAGTTTCGTCCATTTACTATTACGGCCCTGCGCCCGCGTTTCTGTTGCATAATTCAGACGCGAGCCCCGCCGTTTGCATTCCGATACTCGATATGTGCTTTCACATGTATTTATGTACGAGATTTTGTGTCCCCGTAATGTTCGTCGAATAAATAAATCGCGGAGGCACGGATACAATGGTGAGGGGCTCGTTACGTCGGCCGCTGTAAAGTCCGGCCAGTGGTCGCGCTTGTCACCGCTGAGATATTTCGCGGGATGATGGGCCCTCGTGTATCGTTGTTTAGGGACTTCGTTACACCGACCGGGGTTTATGTCGCCGCGAACAAATTGGCTCAACGGATTTGTTTTCTAATGCGCGGAAAATATTGACGGGATCAAGGAAGCGTGGAGTTTTACAATGCATTTTGAAGGCATTTTTGTACACGTGTTGATGTAAGGACGACTTGTTTACAGTTTAATTATTGGCATGTGTGGTTTTGGAGTTAAAAGCTTCAACAGCTAATGAAATAACTTTTGCATACAAACTTTCCTCGAGTTACTCCTGAAAATTAATCTACTCAGATACCAAATCTCACAGCGGCTGCACGGCTATGTTGACGTGGTAAATAATTCTGCAACTACATGCCAGCTTAATTACGTCAATCTAAATCATATTAAACCACTTTAATGCGATTAAAACTTAGTTTGTGTTTCTCTACATCCAAAACAACCTCGACAGAAAGCAGACAGAGCAGAACTAATCCGAAATCCAAAACATTGTTATCTAACATTCATATCAAACATAATTCCGCGCACATCTCCGTTACCGCAATTCTAATGGTTTGCGGCGGGGGTCCTCCTTTGTATGCGCGGGCGTGACGACTTGTGTATGCGAGGTGCGACTCCGCTATCCCGCGCGCATCGGATCCAGAAACTTCCGCGGCCGATTGCTCTAATTGAAATTTATTCGTCCGTCGCCCCCATTCCGAAGTTTAAGCCCTTTACTTAATGAATAGTGCGCATCGATTGTTGCCGTTTACTTATGTATGCGCGCTTATGCGATCTCGCCGGACGGACGGACTCATCCATTATAGATCCCTGCCCGTGGACGTCTGTGTCATTTCAGTAATTGGACCGCCGATTATATTTCCAGTTGCGCAATTCACCACATCTGCGATAGATCCCCGATCGACGGCCGATGATTGCGTCATTCGCTCTTGAATCTAATCCACGTCCAATTAAAAGTTTTGCCCGTAATTCTATCCCGGTCGGGCTATTAACGAATGACTTCACGTCGTTCATTATTTCTACGGAACGCAGTGTATAAGATTCGATTGAGTATATCGCACGATCGTTTTTTGTCCGCCGGACGAGATCGTACCGCGAAAGCATTAGATTCGGTTCTCTAGATTCGCTGAAACTCGTTCGGCCTAATTCTCTAAAACTAGCCGGAGAGACGCAGATGGTTAAAATTAGGCCCGCCGAGAATAGAATAAACTGAGTGCATGCCTCGTCACCACGTTTCGACCTCACGCGGATATTCTGTTACAACTTACACGCATCATCTGGATTATAAAACTTTTATTGGGGGCTTTTTTGAGGCAGCTCGAATGTTAGTGAATCGGTTTCGAGTTCGAATACAATACGAGTGTCGATATTCCACTGTAGGTGGACAAAAATAATGGAGGTTTTTTCGTCACGACCAGAACATACTTTTTTGTTATCGGTCAACCTTTTCAAAGGCTATCTGCGGGCACCGGTATTCGAGACGTTGGCACCTTTTGTTTCGTTCGCGCCGCTATTTTGACCGGAGTCTTTATTTTTATCGCGTCATTTACCTCGGAGAATCATTAGGGTGAGTCGAGTTCGGTATCGGGGTTGAGCTCGACCGTTATCTCGTGGGAAATGATTGGAGTTAACCGGTGAAGCTTTGTTAGGATGATTGTCCGGCGGTGGTGTAGATGCGGTGATAGCCGCGTATTGTGAACTCGCTCGTGACAGCTATGGGAACGAGGCGGGTCCGTTTGTACTAGCCGGATTTCAATATTTTTGAGCTCGGCGTATTCTAACGACGCCTCCTCTACACTTGTTATTTTAGCCTCAGCTATAAATCGCGGAAGCGCCTATCTCAGTTCTGTAATTGCCTCCGTTAATGGACTCGAACGATCTGATTATGATGGAAGTAATTACAAAATTAAGAGTTTACTACGGGATATTAAAATAAAAATTGTAGCAGATAAAGGCAGGTGTTTCAAGGTTTTGCGTCGACTTTGTAGTCTAGGAGATCTCGTCGCTGGACAAAAGACTATTGTTAGTCTTTTGTCCAGCGACGAGATCCTGAGTGTCCTCGTTTTCTAAAGCTCGAGGCGCTAATATTTCAACAAACAGTCGTTCCAGTTCAAACACAACGGAACAATTAACACTCTCAACGACATAATGCTCATCCAAATCCGGCGCGATACAAACACATTCGCGTACCTGCACGTCGTTACGTATGCGTCGTGCGTGCGTCCGACACAATTCATCTCTGAAAACAAATCGTCGCGCCGTCTATCCATCATAATTTTTCTATTGATCGTCACTCGAGTTCCACAAACAGAACGCTTTCAAATGCTAATCCTCGGAACGTGCCACGCATCGGTTCCGCTTAGGACGTGGGAAATAAACGTTAAATGGTCTAGCTTTACACTTGTGTCAACATTGTCTAATATTGTTTTGAAGCTACGTATTCAATTTTTTAACTATTTTATAGTTTTTATACCTATAATATCTAAGAGTTTACCCTTCGTCTATTAATATTTTAGAACTACAATATCCATTAAATATCGAGTAGGGTACACATAAAATGTCAAGCGCGTTGTAAAGAAATCGATAGATAATAGCCTAGAAAATAGGTCAATAAATGGTTGTTATTTTAAACAATTGACCTTATATGGCTACCTACGGGCGGTGATATAATCCGTTCATTCACGTCACCGGCGCGTGGGCGGCGTCCTTCCGAACTGGCGCCAACACACCTTTCCTAGGACAACTCTGGTCGGGTACCTGTTTGGCCAAATTCAAGGTCAAGAATGGACGGAAGGGAAAAACAGATTTAGGTGCATCTCACGAGATTCACTTTAGCTTTATTGTTGAAAAAGCCGATTACATAATGTCCATACAAGGTGTACAAACGACGGGAGATAAAGCACTTCCAGTTAACAAGCCAAATATTTCATGTTCAAATCGAGCATTACTCGCGGTCTATATAAATCTCGGCGCTGTAGCGGCGCACGCGCACCGCATCCAGATGATTAATGCATGAAACTTTGTTCATTTAACTAGACGTTGTATTATTTGTGCTGTGAATATCTCGTTAATAGCCCGTGTTGATATAATATCGTGTTAATCGTCAACTACATGTTTAGCTTTTAGTTGTCTTCATTTATTGTTTTGTAACTTATGTTTGGAATCATCAGAATTCTTCCATTCAGCGATTCCATTTTAATTGTAATTTTTCTTAGCGACATCAACGTAACTATTGAATTGTTAATTGACAGTTTAAATTCAGCCATTGGAGTAATCTCTGACGCAGTTTATGGCGTTGTAACCACATCAACAACAATGCGTTGTAAATTAGTCGGGTCTCTAATTGAATCGTGACTTTGAATATCACAGACGTAGGAAGAACGCGAATTCCGTGCGTAGCTCCGTATCACTCGATTGAATCGTAAAGTGAGACGTTAAGATGTTTGTGTACTGTTACAAATCTTTTCAATAAATAAAAAGGAAATTTATCGAAACAGGGAAACGATAAACATGTGGCAGTTTATGTTTATCTGATGTGAGCCTAAATTGAGTTTTTAAATTGCAACGATTTTGGTAATAATTTTTTATTGGACATGTTTATAATATCTTAGGTATATCTTAGGCATAACCTAAAATGAAACAAATAAAACTAGTTAAACCTAAATAACACCAAGCATTGTATTAAATCTAAAGGGACTTTTAAAATGCGTCTCATGCAACCGTAGCTCTTATTGCAGTGTTTTTATTTAAAGTTTACTTTGTAACGAGTTTAATTTACAGTTTATTTCTTATTCGAGCAATATTTTGCTCTTACGTCGCGCAATATACTCGTACTTTGTGATATCTTAACAAGCTCACTCGTATCCGTAACATATTTCAAAACATACCAGTTCGGGTATCAGATGGAAGGATTTTTACAAAAATTGTAATGAAGCCCACTCGCAAAAGAATTTAAATTACGTCATTGTGAATCGAAAGTGGTCATAAAGTTTAGAGCTTTGCCAATGTTGTATCATGTAGTCGATCTGTGACATTGTTCTATTTCACTTCCACTCGCTAGTTTTTGACCGCGCTAGACGAGGATGGCCGATCTTTAATCTCGTGCTCTCACTTCCGTCCGCCTACGGCAGCACAAACGCCGCCCACGCAAAACAAATGCCTTAAAAATTGCAAGCCGATGTGATAATTCTGTCAGATATGTCTTAAAGCCTTTGTGTTTTTATTCGATATTACACTTTTATTTATGGAGCTATAAACATTGTTCAAATTTACGGTCCAACGGATCTTTACACGTTTCTGTCTATACTGACGATTTCATGTTTTCTAGACGAGCAGCGAATTTTTTGCTGCTGCTTTATCATATCTGTATAAAAGTTCATATTTTACCATATTTAATGCAATTTGCGCGGAAAAACATCGGTATTTTACTCATATTTGCTGTATAAAACCATTGAAATACACTTTGCGAAATAGATTTTTCGAATAACGTCCATATCGAGTATCTTTATCGTGGACGAGGCAACAGCTACGGCCGTAATGTCCTCACGTAGGTGTAGTTTTAAGGCATCGGACCATCTTAAATATATGACTTAATTCGAATTGTTTTCCGTTGTGATCCGATCTGCATTTCGCAACGGTACATTACCCACTTTCGAAAAGTCACGGTCATCGTCGATAACATTTCGGTTAATGACAGCTGATGGGCCGGCATCAGGTTCGTCGGGGTTACTTATAAGTTACTATTAACGAGCGTCGCAATTTCGTTGTGCGTGAATTCTGGCGAATTATGTACAAATTTTTGATTCATCAAAACGGTATTGTTGAGATCAGGTAAATCGGTGATGTGATGTTCGATAATGATGATGGAGTCTTTATTGTATCTGTTCGTCTAAATAAATAGCTAAAACCACATACGCCTTATTATTTTCAACGTTTGCATCTAATACAATATTCTGTTATTGTATTCAAGTTAAGAAATGAGGCCCTCAGTTGGGAAATGCGAGTTTTGTGTACAAAAAAGTTTGAATACATTATACTCGAGATGCGGCTTAAATCCTCGTAAATCTAGAAAGCACATAGGTCGTTATCATAAAATCTTCATAAATACACGAAGAAAACAATACACAAGCTACGCCGGAGACAGTAGGAGAACAGAACGTGACTCGGCTTACCAAAACGAAACGCGAGGCTTTAGTTCATTTGGAGTTATTTTGCCTCCGGCGGGATCTATATAATACCGACGGCATAAAGGTCACGTAGAGGCCAAAACTCTCAACGCACTGGAGCAAACGTTAAAAAATATTCGCTATGTAAATTGTTTATGAAATTGTCGCGTTAACTTTAAGGTTTACTCTAATGCATTTTACTCGGTTAATTCTCAGGCCATTAACGAAGTGCCATCGTCTGTGTAATCACACGGAATACATCGAATAGGTTTAAGAACATACTCATACGACATTAGGGCTTACATACTTCTAAAGTATAGGTGCTGTTTCGATTGCTGCTGCAGTGGTGTCCGGTGATCTCTTAAAATTATTCTCAGTTTTAAAGCTAATATATTGTTGTAATATAGTCGGTATAAGTGAGGTCCGTTCGGCCCTCGTCCTGATATTGATACCTGTATCGAAGTAACGTAACATTCCCAGTATGCGCTTTAGTGTTATAACAGTGTTTGTGATCCATCCAACGTAACTTAAAACTAAGTCCACCCCTCAACTGAGATTCCCCTGATTTTGGTAATATATTTTTGGAAGAACACTTTTAAATTATGCATATGGATAATTTTTTGTCCTTTTGACTTTTGTGCTAAAACGTTTTTGTGAGTCGAATGAGGGAAATTTCTGTAGAGAGGTTGGTGTAGAAATAAGGCATGATGTGTGTTTTTAGATTGACTATTTAACTGTTATCGAGTGACGCTGTATTCGTTAACGAGTGACTTAAATTTGGTGCTATGATCATAATATTGATTTTAGAATTACATGTAGTTAATAGAGCGTTAATCGATTTGGAAATCTCATCGTGCAAGTTTGTTATGACACCTAGATTTAACGCTAGTGCGATTGAAGCATAATAATGAATATTGTATTTTTGTAATGTTTACAACCTGGCGTGATCAGAGACTGCACATTATCCTTTAGTGCCTTACAAAGATTGGATTAGTACTTAAACATCTGAGCCAGTATTATTTCGAGAATCTTTTTATATTTAAATTATATTTTTAGAATATTCCTACATCAAGTATCATTGGCCAGATCGATGTAAAAGTGTACTTCATAGCTAGTCTACAATTTGGTTCAGCAAGTTTCCTATCTCGTTAGAGGGTAGTAGATAATTGTACAATACTTGGAGCTTTTAGCGTAAGGTTTAAAGTTTCAATGGGCTTCAGTTTGCAGCTCGACACGAATTCGATTTCAGTCTTTCCGGAGCTGTTGGTGTAATTATTCATGCTGATAAATGAAAGCATAATAATTCAAGACTCGCTTAAAAGTTTTCGTGTTCTGACCTCACCGACACCTTAAGTAATAGCATTATTTTAAAAGTCCATTACATAAAGGCTGGAAAGGTTTGAACACGCAAATAACTAGAATATATTTTTTGAAATTATACACTTTGGACGTATTTGTTGTTAAAGTTTTTGAAGCAATAATAGAGATCTAGAACTACTACGTTTATAATGGCTTACGAAGACTGAAGTCTATTACGTTAGATTGTTAATTCATCTCGAAGATTTTAGTGGTTGTGATGTAATTTACAGAACTGCCTGGGCCGATCGAACTGAAATAGCTGCAGTTTATTAGACTTATTGTCATTTTGCATAATATTGCGAACCAAAGTGTTCCATGGCTTAACATTTCAGATGAGATGGTCTGGGCAATCTGTGGTACCTATATCAAATTTTCTACGTTCATTGTAGTGACTTAATTCAATTTGCGATGACGTCAAGCTGATCATCCCAAAATGACTCTTAAATGCAATGTGATAGAAATAATACCTAAAGATGCTAGATCATTGTTACTGTAAAATACTTTTTGTAAATATGTACAATAAAATAACAAAATAAGCAAGAGTAATTTTAATACTAGATGCAATGTTGTACAAGTTTTTTTCTATTTAATTTTTTTAAAGATTTAATCGACCCTATTATTATTAATAATGACTTATTTTATCGTTTCCAATAATTTATATTATGTGTTTGTACAATGTCGTAGACAAAGAGAAGAAGATATTAAAATATATAAAAAATAATAAAACGTTATAAAATTTAACAGGTTTTATATGCTTAGACTAGTTCCTCCCTTTTCAGCATTTTTGGACTCATTGGAAATATGATCTTTCTTGTCTCCTGCATGACTAATAGAAGTTTCAGATGTAAAAATCATATTTTTACTATGAATTTAATAAAATTCTGCTTCTATATTATTAGAAACTTCTGTTAACGTGCCTTTTAGTGAAATGTGGTTAGAAGTAGTGTCCGATGGGCCCATTTGAAATACTTCATTGTTGTGTCGTCTTATGCCACTCGGTTCAAAGGCCTAGAACCGTGTGGTCTTAGGCGATATAATTTTGTGGTATTTCATTTTTGGACACTGCTTATGGAGCATACGGGTTATATTTCCTTGAAAGTTTCATATTGAAAGAAGTACTAATAAGAAAATATTTTTTTAAACAATTCAACGTCCAAAAGTGTTAAAACTAATTAATATTATATTAACCGTTAATTATAAGGGCTTGTCCCTGTTTTTAATATTAACTTAGTTTTTAAGTACGTCTTTGTCAAAAGTTTTATCCCTTTAATGATTCCTTTATGCTAATTTTCATTGTATTGTATAACTGTTTCAATCAAATTGTCACTACCCAAAACTTTTGGCATCGACCAAGTTTTCCGTTAGTTATAAGATTGGCCAATCTAATCGTAATGAAAATTTTGTGCGTCGAAAATAGAAGAAAGAAGACGGCGTAAGGTAAGTGGCATTTGTTTTATCAATGGTTCAACTAACATTTTAACTTTTATAACTTGTGTGTGTGTATTTTCAGATGTAATGTGTACAGGTATCAATTGCTTATGGGAAAACAAAATATTATATTAGAAAGTATTCAGACATTTTAGATCTACAGAGATGATTCACGCCAAAACATAAATTCCGGATTTTTTTGTAGCCTTCATTTACATACACAATATTTTATTTTTACTGTTTATTTTAACATTCCTAGCAGTTCCTGGAAAC
Source organism: Plebejus anna (assembly GCA_018236805.1). Lineage (NCBI taxonomy): Eukaryota > Metazoa > Arthropoda > Insecta > Lepidoptera > Lycaenidae > Plebejus > Plebejus anna. The sequence goes on along the minus strand of DWTA01000045.1, from coordinate 3,143 downwards.
TGTCTCCAGTGAAATGGAATACAGGTCCGGGATATAATTATTGCGACAGTTTTACCATACAATACCTGACGGCAAGTGCAAATGGTCCAGTAATTTCTCTCTGTGATAGTCGTTTCAATGGTTCCGATTTATAGAGGGTGGAGGCAATCCCTCCGCGGTCTTTATTTACCAATGTTCCCTGCACAATGGCGTCCATGCTACGTCTATGCGAATATTAATTTCGTTTGCGGATCATTTTGACATGTCAATTGCTTAAGTGAATAATACCGTCCGCGATGATATAAGTAATGATTGTTGACTTGGTCTGACTTATTGATTCGATTCGATCGTTTATCTTGACTGTCTGAAATGATTTCTAGTTCATTTCATCTATGACTATTTAGGAATCGTTTATATGATTATTATTGATTATATTTTAGGATATTCCTCAATTATTTTTTGCATGTTTTATTTAGTTTAAGTATACATTTTAGTTCATCAATTAAATATATTCACGCAGTTTTTGTAAATGAATTACTAAAAATGGTTGTAGTCACGCATTAAAAGAAACTATACGGTCCTTTTATAGAAAATACTGGAAATGTCAAAGATAACGGGTAACAGTATATAACACGAGGAGCTAGGACGCGATCATGTGTTACTTGGTGTTCACTAAAGAATTCCAAGTCGTTACAGACCCCTGCGTCTTTTTCTACTCACTGTTAGGTTTTATGATCTCCTAGTATTTTTATATCACCTTTACGATTTTTCTTTCTTGTCAGTGTCCTGTTTTCAACCTTGGCAACTCATTTTATCCGTTACTGTTAAGTGCCATTATTTTTTAATGAAAAGGCATAATATCGGTTTATTAGTATTTTATTTTTACTACGATTTACAGAACACATTTTTGTTTTATTTAATAAACGTTTCACAAACTTTTCGTTCTCGTTACGATGCTATAGTGGCCAAATGGTGAGAGTAAATAATTTGTCATTGTTAAACGTTAACAAATCCAGCCAAGATCCCGCCTAAAGCAGGAAATACGGGAGGTTTTTGTTTAGAAGGGCTAAAGCAATTTATATTTATTGGGCCCTTTCCAACGTCACCCACGGTCGTTACTTTGGTGTTTTTGCTTGCACAGTTTTCACTTGCGAGGTTTTTTTCCGAACCGTAGGGGGTTCGAGTCCGGTTAATTAATGAGTGAAATGTGTCACTGCGATGGCCTCGTGCTGTGATTAAATGTGTAATTTTTATTATCGAAACGTTTATGTTGTAAAACAGGAACATCAGCTGATGGAATCAATGTTATATTCATTAACGCCTTATTGAGCGAAATTTTCGATGTTGCGTCAAAATTACAATTCGAATTACATGTATTTTATCACCATTCGCTTTTGATTTGCAAAATATATAATTTGCTTAAAAATTTGCCATTCATTGCCTTGGAGACCATACTGTGTTACTATTGACGGAGGCTTCTATCCAGCAGGCGATGGCTGATGATGGTGAAGGTAAGTGCAAGTAGACTAACGTTTGATCTTTAGATCAGCAGCATCATTAAAATTATATAATTTGATATAGCTATAATGACTAAGTTATAATTTTTTTAAAATTTGTCTTCACAATATTTCGAAGACAATTAATTCCGCATAGCATCTTGTTATTTGTTTAAGAAAAACGTATTAGAAAAATTATCCTCATAAACACTACAGCATCGGCTTCAGAATGCTCACAATTCCCAGCGATATCCAACTAAATGCCATCGGTAAAAAACGGGAATTTCTAAGAATTAAAAGTGTTAGATACCCAGTTTTTCTGTCGACGTCGCAGAACTGTTCGGAATTTTGTTGCGAGCTGCAATTTGTTGAAAGTGTTCGCTGCAAAAGCTTTTTAAGCGCTTCATTATGTGAATTCCCAGAAGAATATCGCTTGAGTTATCTTCGTCTCTGCTTAAAGGAATTCGAGAGATTGTGCCAAACTTGACGTGCCTCGAACAAGTTTTAATTGAAAATTCAACGGAGCTTTTGTGCGAGATTTTGAACGAAGAATAAATAGAAATGTAGATAGCTTTAATAAGCCCGAGACGTGTTCAAACAACCAAATGTGAATGGAACTCCTGAAGCCAAATATTCATGCGTTTCGTTGCAATTTACTTTAATTCTAATGTCTTTAAGCTTTCCTTTTGTAAAAATACCGTAACTGGAGCCGTTTTCTTGGTCTTTTCCTACTTTAAGTGCTATTAATAAGTCTCCATCGTTCTAGATGACCTCGTGACCCCCAATCAGCTGTTAGCGGTACCGAAGGACCGGCATGGACCGGCGCTGTGGACCGACAAATTGCGGCTATATCTCACAGGAATTTAAAAGGCTCAATTATCCTACTATCGCTATTACAGAACCGACACTAATATTATAAAGAGATAAATTTACTTCCCTTGTCATATCGTCGGAGTATTCAATAATTCCACCGTTGACGGTGAAATGTAGTACAAAGTCCTCATTTGAAATTATTTAAACTAACGGACTCTATTTGAAAATATGGGATCTGAAATCAGTTCATTTACACTACTGGATTTCTGTGTACTAAGCAGGAAGGTAAATAATGAATACAATATCTTATTAGCAATGAGATAGTCAGCAACACCATCCAGCCAGCTTCCTACCACTATTTAGGATGTTTCCAACTTTGCCTGTGTCTAATCAATTCCAACTATTTACACAACCGTATCAATGCTCATCCCTATTATTAACACGGGATTAAGGGTCCCGAGAAATCGGTAATAGTGGTATTTATCCATTAGGGCTAGGACCGACGAAAATTGTAAATACACGACAATTATAACGCACCTGCCGCGTGTCACGGGCGTGACAGTTTGATTGCGGGGGCAAATTGTAGGGAGGACGATAATTGTTCTGTAATATATTCGATAACGGATGATGTTTGATCAAGAGAACATCTAGTACTTTATGAGACAGGCTAGAAAATATGTTTTGTACTTAAATGAAATTATTCTGTAGCTTAGGAATTTTCCAGCTAAACATTATAAGTGTCTAAACACACTAGGCCGAAAATACGCGGCTGAAGTTCGGCATGATTACGCCTGCAATCAGCAATGCGCTACGCATACAATATAACGCGACGTAATTTCGGCATGGTGTGTCATC
>DWTA01000044.1:0-17608 GCA_018236805.1 Plebejus anna | reverse complement strand
AGCCAAACCCTTCTTTTTATGTTTACTTAATTGTTTATAACTTTTGCATTTTTTTTCAGCCCCTTATGGAATTTTGATAGAATGTTCTAGATGGTATTCCGAATTGAATGAGACCAAACTCATAATTTTCGGTGCATGCGATCAGGTTTTTTCGAAAATGGCACTTGTTAATCAGACTATTAGAGTTTAGAGTTGGTAAAAATGCGCTTTTACGCTGCCATAGAAATTCAATAATCTTATGCCTTTATAAGGAATACATTTGGTTTTATTTTAATTTCCTCTATTTCTGCTACATTGATTATTAACAAATAATGAAATTTACCTACGTAGAAAAAATAATATTATTATTTTTTCTTCCAGTTCTGATTCGTAATTGTCAAATATGTATGTCGGTCCACACTCCACTCACACAATAGTTTGGAGATGTTAAATCCTATTATTCACGAAGGTTATTCGTGCGCATTCATCGATCAAAAATTGGAGCAAGGACCTGTTGTACTCTAATAGACAATCTACGACTTGATGTTACGACGATATAATCTATATTAAATCTTACACGACAAGAAACTTTGTTGCTATTAAAAATGTTTTTATCAAATAGGCAGGTCAGGTATAGCATTTAATGCTTAAAAATAAGCATTAAATGCTATACCTGACTAGCTCATATCTGGCAAACTTAAGAAAAATATTTTAGTAGAAATTTAGGTCAATAGAGTAATGTATAAGTTGGTTCTAAAAGTTCATAAAAGAAATCATATTTATAGAAATAAAGGATTAATAAACCTATTCGTCAGTTGTGTATACTGTATAGTTGTAACAAAGAACCTTTGAGAATCTTATTCAAAAATCGTACTTTTGTTATGGTTCTGCCTAAAGTGGCCTACTTAATAAATAGTAATAGTATCTTTTCAAATATTTTTTGTGTATCTCAAGTTGTAGCAACAAGTTAAAGAAGGGTAAAGCATTAATTTTTTCGTTAAATTGACAAGAGAAAGAGAAAACACAGTAATTTTAAATAATATGCAGCGTTTTATTTTATAAATGCATCATATTAATTGTAGTCAGTTGTATACCCAAGGAAATTGATTCCTAGGCAGTTGACAGACCTATTATGTAAATTCAATGTTAGCTGTGATCGGTCGGATCAGTTTCCATCTGCCTAGGAATTAACTTTTCTGATAGTAGGTACTTTGAGCTAACGTCGACAAAACTCTAACTATTAATATTACTATCTAGTTCATGTTTTTACAAAACGAATACGTGTTTATACGTTTATCGAAACAATTAAACGTGATTATTTAGGAGACGTGATGTTTTACAATACTAAATATTGCAGACATCAAGCTACCGACACCACAAATGACATAAAATCACGTGTAAAATGTACAGTGATGAAATTTACGATAAAAAGCTTGCTCTACTTTGCTACGAAGTGAAAATTTATTTTGTACTTTTTGCGGGGAAACGCAGGCTTCTCGCGATGTTTTCTTTTGCGCGTAAATAATAGGAATATACCAAAATTACGAATGTTTTATTCTCAAAGACCTCGCTGATGCCTGGTGTATTTTTTGCAACCAGAAATAGATCACCGTTAATTGCAATATGTGCTTCGTTAAGTGAGACCTTGGACGGCTATTTATTTCGGGGACATGGATGTGTGACCTACTTCGTAAATCGTAGATACCAACACAACAAGCGATATTCGTCCAGCAACAAAATGTTATTTTAATTTAACCGATGATGATATTTCAAATCTAGTTTTCGTAGGAGATAAGCGAAACACGCAACTGTTTTCTTATCATCGCATTTTATCTTGTTAGACAAGATTAGGAAAGTTGTAAAAGATTGTTTTACATTTTAGTTTAAATTGATGTACTTTTGCTATTGCTATATTGAAACGTCTACAAGAAAGTAAGTCATGCAGTCGTAGGTAGCTCAAAAATGGGGCTACCAGTAGCCACGTCATTAGCGCTGCATTTAGCTACCATGCTATATTTAGCGTAGTTAGATAAACGCGGAAAAGGCAGCTAATATGCTATCTCCTAGTATTAACTTCCGTGCTATAAAGATAGAGGTGTAATAAACGATAAATGAAGCGAACAATGGTCATTGGTTAGTGCTTCATAGAGCCGAGAGACGAATGCGGGCTGGAGAATGTAGAGTCTTGTGACTTGTCATTGAGTGCGCATCATCTGATTCAATAACTAGCTCTTATTGCTACTAGCAGTGTTTCAATAGTTCGACGTAATAAGCAATTAAATATGAACCATCATACTTGTGTGGAAAATACATTCGTCTAGCTCTACATTTCCCAAACTTGTTTTCAGGATTTACATTATTAACTACCAAATAGGTATTTAAAAATTTGCTCCGTTTAGCATTTCTTACTATAAAATGTATCGGCTCCTACATGTTAAAGGAGTAATTAAAATGCAAACTCATTATTTTTATCGTGCAATTAGTTCATGGTCATTTATTATTGCACCTAGTGAATACACGGGTGCACCTCCATCCTGATGCCGGATGTGATACGATCTTCTATTTACTCGGTGTTAATATCGCAGTTATCTCGGCCGGTCATTATAAGACCATTAGGCGAACAATAAAACCGATTAAGAAGGAGGTGTGCTCCGATTGTTCAATTTGTGCATAGACGTAATGAGGTCACGTTAATAGTGTTGCATAAGTGGGGTGCATCTGCTTGACATTTGAATCGACCCCAAATCCGAATAGAAACTGTGTCACGCATTCGCCGGCACCAAGCACCGGTGCGGTGCGAGGTGCGTTGTGCAATCCCGTTACCGCTCCTCCGCTCCACGTGCAAACGAGCCGGCGCGCCTCAATGTCGCCCGTGGGCGGCAGCCGCCCGCTGAAAATACGGAGTCCGCCCGAACTTCGGCGCGGCCCGAGCGCGCCCGAGCGCCGCGCCGCCGCCTCGCTCGCACCCGCGCGCCGCGCGCGCCTCCCGTCCCACTCGCGTGAACAGCTGAGTATCAAAACAAAGAAGCGAGACGGGCGGTCGCCGCTCCCGCTCGCCGGCCGGCCGGTGTTGCCGCGCGAGCCGCACGCACGTCAGTTCTCGCTCGAGCCGTGTCTATTGAGGTCGTCCGCTCCGAGATCGCGTGCGAAGTTTGCTCCCGCGAAAGGATTTTTCTTTGTCCCGATCTTCGAGGACCTCGCCCTCGTATTATGTTTCCGCGTGAGACTCGCGATCGACCTCGGCCTACTGAGGAGCCGGAGCGCGTTCTTCTCGCGGAGTCACATCGGAACGTCTACTTCTTACCGAAATTCTTCGACGGATACCCGGCTAAGCGCGTCCGCCGGGCAATTTGAAGTTTCTGAGTGAATTTGTGAAGGAATTTTTATGTGTGAACTATCGGACATCGTATAAACTCATTCAGTGCTCTCGTCTAGGATTCCCTCGCTCACCATGTCGACAGGAAAGAGGCTCGCCAAGCGCTCCATCATAGGGACGCGCGTCGCCGCTCTGGTCGACGACGGTCTCTACTACTCGGGGATGATCCAGGCCGTGAAGACGCCGGCGGCGTTCCCGGAAAACAACAACTGCATCAACCTGACGCCAAACACCCGGTACACGGTGCGCTTCGACGGCGGCAAGATCACCCGGGAGTACCGGGACGCGGAGCTGATCGGGCCCGGCTTCCGCGGGATGACCGGCGTCCGGCTCAAGCCCGGCCAGAGGGTCTTCCTCACATACAACGGCCGCGAGGTCCGCGCCGACGTCCTGGAGCACGACTACGACTCGGACGAGATCCGCGTCCAGGTGCACGCTCCAGCCGCAGAGGTGAGTCCACAAAATAATGCCACCCTAAAAATATGCTCTACATATTCAAAAATTTCATTTTTCATTCATCTAATCTCTAAATTTCAGCCAGTGAAAAAGACTTCAACGCTCCCATTTTTACAATTTAAAAACTTCTAAAGAGAACAAAGGGCTCTGTCATAACTCATAATATGGAATGTAGAGTCCGTGATGGTTATTAGCTGGACGTAAATAGCGTCTGAAGCCAGCAATCGGTGTGCCCTATCGTATGTTCAGTGAACTACGCCCAAGAGCAACACGTAAACTGTAAACATAAGCGCGTTATCGCCGGCCGGCGCGGCGCGAGATCATTTAGCCGCTACCGATCACTGCTCGCTAGCAGCCACTTATTGCGTTGAATGCTAAAATATATATTATGTATTATGTATATACAAACCGACGCAATAATATCATGCTATCATCGAACCTGCGATGAGACTACTATTAATTTAATTTGAATATTTCTCTGCAAATTTCTAGGACACTTCCTATTTCTTTTTCCTCGTGTTTCTTACAGAAATTTTTTATAAATAATTCCATTTATTGCTTCCTCGTATATTTTTCCATTGTTATTGGTCGAAAATTTATTACCTTTTCCTACTTTATATTTATTTAAAGTAAACTGCCGAAGGAATCTTGATGACGTTCAATGTGCATCTATGCACTGTTTGTTAAAACAACAGGCCATTAGTTCAAAAAATCCCATTAGTGTATTGCCTATAATCATCATTTGCCTGCGATGGAATGACTTCTGTGAATTGTTTTATATTGTTCTAAATGACGGCAAAATGCAACATGGCGTCTCTATTGTAGAGCAAACAATAATGTGATAATAATTCAAGCTATGTATCTGTCAAATCGTTAAGGAATTAAGCATAAAAATTATAGACACACACATTAAGAATTTTAAATCTTCACAAAAAATATATATTATTTTGAATATTTTAATCATACTCTAGAATTTCTTCAATTCGTATAGACCGTATTAGATGTACTAATTTAGACCAATTATACCTACATCTACGTAGGTCGTAGAGTATATTTTACTCTAGCAGGTTTATATTGCGTTGAATTTAACAGCTTTAAATGATGCGATGGCAACATTTTGATTTAGTAAGATAAATAGTTAAATACTCCAATATTGAGGAAGGTCCACTACAAATTTCTTAGAGGAAAATTCGAGGAAAACCCTAAAAACTGATTAGATAATATTGCTAATGATATATTTTAGCCGTATTATTATTAAATTTCTCCTTAAAAATAATATAACATAGACGCTAATAAAATAGACAAATGAACAAGAATTCATAGAAGCTACGGCCTACGACCCAAGGATACCAAAATGCCGGTTTCTCCAGATTAGCGGACACGCACGCGCTCAATTCGGCGGTACCGTTACCGCCACGCGTCGAAAGTGGGATTAGATTTTCTCCTGCGTGACACCAATTACATAAAATGTACGTTACCATGTAGATGCATGGACTGCATTCCCGTCACGTCGGCCCACGGCTGTGAACAACGTTTGTCGCGCCTAGCCGCGGTACTTCTATGACTATCAATCACTAATCATCATCAATTCAAGGCTATCTGTCATCGGTTCAGTATTGAAATCAGTAAAAAACGAGCCACATGGAGTCCCTTGCCAAATTGTAGGCTTCATTCATATTCATATTATATCTTTTGTTGACGTTGAGGCTACGTCTTCAAGGTCAAGAGATTTTCAAATTGTCATTAGGAGTCATTGAGTGAAAATTATATTTTAGGCTCTACATTTTGGCTCTATATAATATGCAAATGATAATAATGTCTTGTATGGTATGTATAATTTTTAAACATGCTAGCCCATAATATAGAGGTAATTACAGTAGTATAAACATTATGTAGGTAATGTTTAGTGTAATGTAAAACAATGGACGCAGGTCGGCCGCCGGCTGGGGCGGGCACAGCTCTACCCGCTGTCGCCGCACTCCGGTGCACCGCTCGCCGCAATCTTATCGCGTTAATAACATTAACCACATTCACTCAATCACCACAGATAATAATTACAAAATTTAACCGGCATTTAAATGTTCACAAAAACCTGCGAAAGGCATGCGAGCACGAACCGATCCGACTCGTTTTTTCGACTCGTAGTAAATATCGATTACGATTTGTAAGTGAGCAATCGATGTGCGACAAGTTTTTTGTCGAAAAGATTCTCCTTTTTCGTAGGTGAGGAGAATCGCGGGCGCGTGGCCTCGCGTCGTCTCTGACGTAGAGCGCCGCGTGACGTCACCCGCTCTCGCTCGCTCGGTATCGATAAAGCTAAACAATTAACGTGTTGTTTATACGTCGTTATTATTCATTCGCTGCCATTTTTATGTTGCAAATATGCATGGTACTAATCATGAGCCGATTGTCGAAAAAAATGATGTTTCAGTTTTGTGACAGAATATGTGACTCGCCTCGTAATCGTGGTCATGGCTCGTATAAATAAATAAATAGTAGATACTGGTAATGATGTAAACTTGTAGAGCATCATACAGATTGTAAAGTACATACATAATTACCGTGTAGATAAAAACGAGTCCAGTGGGTTTGATTTTTCAATATTTGCTCCGAACGCGATAAACAATACAAACAAGATAGACAATAGAGTTGCAATCATATCGAGATCGTTGCAACATGTTACAACGGTTCTTTGATATGTATCTGATTTACAAACCATCGCCACAATGTAATCTCGTAAATGATTACAGCGAATTATAATAGTAACGAAATTGTTTTTCATTTTACTCGTAACTCGCAAGTCATTAGTTGTTGTTTTTCTGTGCAAAGTTTCGAGGAAGTTATTATCAGGAGTGACGCGGTATTCCCCGCTATGGCGTCGCCTGCGCTCGTCACACGTTATTTACGCCCGCCTCACTCGGCAAATCCAGTCCGCATAGCTCGGATTCACTCCGACTAAATTACTGTGACTCACGCCCGCTCCTCCCTAACAAAGGATACTTCGCAAGAGGCGTCCAGTGTCCACGTCTAATCCATTACCGTGAATTCAAATCCTTTGGCTAGTCTCATTAAAACAAAGACCGCATAAATTTGTGAAGGACAGTAATTTTAAAGTAAATCTGCGTGATAAGAGACTTCCTTATGATAATGAACATCTCGTTTCTCCAAATAAACGAGAATCGGTCCGAGGAAACGAGTTAGAAGCGAGTATGCGGTGTGGCGCGTGAGATATTAAAAAAATAAGGTCGCCGGTGAGCCCGGAACCGCATAACGGCAGTTGTTACAAAATCGCGTCAAGAATTATTTTCACGTGCGCGCCGTGGGGACCGTTACTCGCGCCGGCCGACCTCCGTCCACTTGCTCGTCGTCGTAAGTGGGACGCGGTCTGTTTATTCAAATCGAATACGTAGATACGACGAAGTATGTTAAGTATGCGCTGGAGATTAGTAATTACGTAAATTCGGACTTTTGTTTGCACTCGAGGTCGCGGCACCGCCCCGCCCGCGCCGAGCGCGAAAGTGCCACTCCACCGCGCCGGTGTTGACCGTTCACCGTTTTAGACTCACTCGCTTTACACAATACATTACGGTATAATATTATATTAGCATAATTCGTGTGATCTATCGCTCGCTCGACATTGATTACGTAATATAATTATTTTATAAAATAAAAGTGTGATACATTCCTTAATGTAATTACGCGTTTATTAATCGTACGATTAGAGTCCATTTTCTCGTTCGAACTTCGAATACTTTTCGGTGCGTAAACGTCGGGTGTGTAATTAATACTTCCAGTAACGCGAGCAAAGAAAGCATTACAATTAAGAATTGAATAATACGTTCGCATTAATCAGCTCCGAGCCATCTGTATTTGCCTAACAACCTGAGCGTGGCGTGACGTATTCGCGTGCGATATATTAATTTCACTCGCTATGACTTTACTGCTTAATTACCTTAGTTTAATAAATAAATACTCCAGCCCGACAATACGGCATACGTACGGCGATGTACCGTAATTTCCTCATCATAATTTCCTCGGTATGTGTGTTGTCTGTTGCATAAAACACGTAAATGACACTCGCAAGAACCATCAAGAGTGATCCGCGATTATAAAAACAGTGGGAATAGAAATTGTTCAACGCGGTCAATAATACTGTCTATACTCTACAAGGTAGAAAGCAAATACGCCAATGGTAGTTTTACATTAGGAAACGCAAAAGTAGAGTATGCTCTACCGCAAGGTAAAGCTAATTAAGAATAAATTTTTAATCATAAATGAACGTTTATGATTACAAACTTAACAACTTAACAAAAACCTTATATTTTAACAAAGTTTTGCATTAATTAAATACGACCACGCGCGTAAAACCGCTTGCAAATATATAGAGACAAAACGTCCAATCTACTAGTTTATTTAGTCGTGAATCCTGACGTTGCTGTGTCGCTATATTTCTATCAAATGGTTGTACTTGTATACTCCACTCTGCGGTACAGGCTACGTAGAGTGTGGTAGAGTACGATTTCGTCAGCGAGACGATTATGCGCCCAGTGACACTGTTTCTAAATCAAGGTTGATAAGATATTGTGCGCCGGCGCCGATTTGTTGGGCGACGTGTCAGATCTGTCGAGAGGGCGACAGCTAGCAGGATATTATACAATGTACTATCAGAGAAGTTGATTCCTAGACAGATGGCGGACCTAAGTAATTTTGGTCGCGTTATGTCAAACCCATCCGACCGATCACAGCTAAAATTGAACTGACATAAACCGACCCATTTAGTCGGTAGGTCCGTTAACTGCCTCGGAATCAATTCCCTCGATGGTACAAGCTTAATGTAAAGCATTATTTCGCAACAGTACATAATGATGTCTAAATTGCACTTTCACGTGATGAGGTTGAACTAGTTGTTAATTATAGTTACGAAACGTTATTTGAATGTTCAAAAACTGGTACTTATCATAAAATTAATATAAATGCCATTATGTAAAACACTCTTATTGTTAATAATTTTTACTGTGCCAAATTAACAGTTCTGGGATGGCCGTCGTTTCTATTTTTTTATTATTAGATTGAGCAGTAACAAGTTTATAGCGGTGTCAAATAGAATAAGTAATATATTCGCCCCACTTAAAGTGTTGAAACGGCTAGCTGATTGCCCATCTAATAGTGTCAGAGAACCGTTGCAATTTTTAAGCTTCGTCGCTCAAGTTGTTTTTCTCTCAACCGACTCATATTCCAAGCTCTACATTTACTACAAATTTGTTGATATTAGTAGTAACAAGTCCAAAACAATCGTTTTAAATAATTAAAACATAATGTCTTTTAATTAGACATAACATTTTATGACTATATTAACAAATATTTACGAGTAATCTAACCTACAGCAACTTGAAAAGGCACGTACAAATTCAAATAATGACTAGAACGTTTTCACTTCGGCAGCACGTAGTAACAATAAATCTCAAACATTATCCTATTCAGTTTATATATTTAAGCAATGAAAAGAAATAATTGAATCGTCTAAATTTCTGTAATGTATTACACAATATGCGGAAAGATCGGTAGGGTGGGTTTTTTCGTCCGCTCCGGCTCTATCGGTGGCGAAGGCAAGGCCGGCCCTTCTGGTGACCTCGCACACTTCGCCTTGAAATAGTTTCATGATTCTGCTACGATTACTAATACTTTGAAAAATTGATATTCACCTCGATATTGAAATATGAATTGATGAATTCTTGTTTTTCGCGAAGCGTTTCTATTATAATGATATCGTTGAATTATGTTTAGTAGACGAATGTATTGTGGATATTTTCGAGGCTGGCTAAATCTAAACGACGTAGAATAACCTGTTTCCGAGCAGTTTTACGCCGAAAAACCGTTACGGATATACTTTGAGAGGGTCTCACTCGACGATGTTTCCCAAGACATTTCCATATGCGGCAACCTCGAGAGGCCTTAACAATGAGTAAAATTAGTAGAGCTGGCTGAAGGTAAAGGTCGGGCGTAAATCGATGCGACCATCTAACGCGGACTGGAAATACGAGTGACGCAAGACGGCAGTACATGCACATGGTCAGTTGGCGACAGCCTTCAAATTCGTGTTCCATAGCATACAAGAACTCTGTACATAATGTTTTGTAGAGAGATATGTATACTAATTGTTCTTCATTGTTCTCTATGTAGAGTAAGGCAACGAAACTTGCATTACATGGCCCTAAATCAATTGCAGTTAGTGCTAGCGTTAAAAATGAAGACGTTGTCTCTACAGAGCGATATAAATAAATGTAACTGGAGATGTTGTAGCGAGCGCGCGGTGCGGCGCGGGCCTCTCGGCACGGTGACCCACTGACCCAGAATCGTTGATATTGAACCGACGCACAGCCCGCATTCAAAACTCGACCTCCACTTGTTTTCCTCCTAGTTTCATCAGTTTTCTGACTTTTCATTTCACCTTTTATTAAAAAGTTAAGCTTCAGACAGTAGCGCTCGGTTACGCTTTTGGGGATTAAATATTAGTTCGCTAGAGGTTTGAAACATGAAAATTCTTCGACCTTATCTACATTTTTTATGGTACATGTCGGCGTGATTTTTATTCCATAGCATTATACAATAACAATTGTGGACTCTACGTATTGAGGGCACGGCTTGTTAATGCGGGCAGGTGAATCAGTGCTATGGCGATGCGTTTATTCCATGAATCGGTTATCGCAGAGTGACGCCATGTTATATGGGTCCCGTCAATTTTTGGGTCACAGTGGGTCACGACGCCTGCGTGCTCGACGCCCGAACCTCGAACAATTTACGGCAACCTAATAATAGAGAGGCGACCGCACTCGCAGGCATCCCAAGGTGAAACGCTCACTTTTCTAAGCGCAGCACGTAAACGACGCGATTATAGTATCACGGTGAGTGTCGTGTCGAAAGAAGCGCTCGTCCTTGCGCAGATTTCTCATTCGCTTACGTAACGCGATTACATTCTCCAGTAAATTTTTATTCACGCGTGTATCGCTTCCGCCGGCTGCCGGCTGCCGCCTACGGGCAGCGGCTAGCCCGTGGCGTCACGCGCCGCTCCCACGCGCCGCCGCCGACGCGCTGTGACGTCGCCCGGGAAATTAAATCACCCAGTGACGTCATATCAATCAAATCGCACTCCAACGTTCGGCACGATAACCTAGGCCTCATAATAAATAAAACCTACTCTAATCTTGCATCATCGGTGTCACCGCTACGCAATCGCTTCCTGGCAGTGACTGCGGTGACCTACATGCCGCGTCGATATTCGCCGTAACGAAGTTTTTACAGCGAACTGCAAAGTGCTCGCTTTATAATTCGTGACCTACGGCGGGCCGGCGAGCCAAGTAGGTCACCTTACTTCATCCCGGCCGTGGCCCCCGAAAGCTCAACAGGCGACCTAGGGACCTGCGTTTGGAGCCTGCGTGCTGCGAGGGATTAATTTTAGAGCCTCTAAACCGCGAGCGTTTAATCCGCTTTAGTCTCTGGAAAAGGTTTATTACTCAACGAGACGAAAGCGGCCTCAATAAAATTGCATTTGGACATTCGCGAATGTGGGTCACGGAGATTCGGAGCAAGGTTGGCTGCAATAGCTGCGGGGTGGCGTGCGCCGCCGTATCCGCCTGCAACCACCGCCGCGCCGCGCCGGTACTCTAATCGCGAGGCCGATTCGTGCCAATCGATTGCCCGGCCTAACAGTACATATCCGATTAGAATCGCATAATCGTAATCGACCAATCGCACGCGTTCCCCGCGAACATCGCTGCCGGTCATTTGGATGTAACATTAAATAATATATAACTCTACGCTGTTAATACAATATTATATTAAATATATTATGTTCATTGTGATATGTCTCTTGTACATAAATACGGTAGAGCTAATCGAAAAATACTTCCTAGGAACTGGCTGTAAAATATTTCCAAACATTAGTGACTCTTGTCAATACTCTAAATACTTGTTTTCGACGCATTTAAATCGAATGTAAATGTAGAGTCTTAAATTATAATATCTGATATAAACATTTACGAGGCGTTTGCTCTTTTACTATTTCGATTACTTATGCATGCGTGTCAAAGTAATTTAAATCGACTATTGACTTTATAAATAGGCTACTTTACAGTTGCCTTCTTAATACAAACTTACTGTTTGTAATACTAACAATGTTTAGTATAGTTACTAATAGAGATTAATAAAATGTGTTTGAGAAACGTGCATATAAAAGACATCAACGCTAAAGTAGAAATTAGAAAAAAATATTTTCAATATATTCTAAAGGCTCAGATTAAATTGCAAGCAAAGCTTACGTTTCTTATATTCCCCGGCGACGCTACAATAAAAACTAATGAGTTGTATGATATTAAAATACGACTTTAGTCTGACTTTTATTTGAGTCGTAAGACTGCATCTACACGTCGACGGATGCATCTACAAACCTGTCACTTGCTGACGTTAAGAGAAGAAAATCAATTGAGAAAAGAAAAATCAACAAAGGCGTCTGCTGACATTCAGAGAAGGTGCGTCCGTCGCGTCGACGTATAGAGGGGGCTTAATAAGAGTATAATAGCATCACACACGTCGTATAGTGAAGCTATCGATGCTCATTATGCAAGTGTATAGGCACGCTATCTGCTCGATCGCCTTAGGCCATTGTATACTGTATAGTGAGTCGTAAATATATAAATTGAAAGTGCATTGTCCCGGTGTCGTTGCTCCTCGAGTATCAAAAGATTTCCACGTATATTTCACTTGGTAATGATATCGAACCAGTTTTCACTTTTGCACAACGCGTTCGGGACTGCGGTAGTTTTTGTGTTATCTCGCGTTTAATTTATGCACTAATTGCCAACAAAACGAGTTTCTCAAATGTTATTAGGTCATGCTAAATATTTATAAAAAGTTTCATTGAACTGTTAATTGTTGTTTTGTTTATACTTTTTACATCCATTTTATAACATTGTTGTTAATATTGTAAATTACATTTTGCTTCAGAAATACACAGTCATCAGCCATATTCTTACATCATCAAACTTCTCCGTCAGGCTTTAGTTTTGGTTATTTTATTCTATCCATCATCGATGTCGATTCAACGATACAGAGAAAGTTTTTACGTTATGTTAATAAAAAAAGGGTAAAGTGGTATCATTACTCGACGTCTGCAGCTATTTGGTCTCGAAGATTCAATATTTAGGTCGTCTGCAAAAACTTCACGACTTACACCTGAAGTAGAATACAAATCTGAGATTTTCTAAAACAATATGTCTGTTTAAAACATCCTGGAATATACCTGCTAGGTATATCTGCATTATAGTAAATCGCAAAAAACATTTTTACAATGTAAACACTAGGTAAGTAACTTCTTAATTATTCGAGTTTACTGTATCGAAATAAATATTTATTCCTGTGACTGTACAACGAACTGAAACAATGCAATGACCAGGCTTCATCATTGTCGATTGTTGCACTCTGAAATGTCTACGTAAAAGCGGCACGTGCGTCTAAAATTATCTTGCCTACAGTTTATCTGTACATTCGCACGTTTTTATTGAAGTCTGAATTTATTAGGCTCGTATACTATGACTAGATTTAGGGTTGCCAAAAGTCCTGTTTTCGCACGACTTGTCCTAGCTTATATTTTAAGGTCCTGATAATCTTTAAGCAGCGTCGTGGAATTACTTAATAAATTTGTTGGTTTTACTAAACTAGTGTAATAACTAGTTTAACTCGTATTATTTTACTGAAGTTCTTGTAATAAACGGAAACTTAATTAAATTACCTACCTTGATTAAATAATGAATACTAGTCGCCTGCTGCTTTTCAAATGGTCCCGGTTTCCAAACTTCAAGTTTTTCGTTTTAAAGTTGGCAACCCTACCCATACTGCGTGTGCTGTGTGGTAGGCACGGCGGACTGCGTCACAGCCGTCAGCCAATGACTCGCGCCGCTGTCAATGCCACTTGCACCTACCATAACTTTCGCTTAGCAATACTTAAACATACATTTTACCGATGATTCTTGTCTATAAAGATGGAAAAATGAAAGCCCCTTGCATCATTTTTTGTTCATCGAAATGTTTAGTTGTAATTATTGTAATAATAGTCTTGCTGCAATTTACAATGCTTCAGAACCAAAGAAGTAAGAGCGGTCATGGTTTTAATGTAAGTTCGATATAAGTTACAAAATTTAAGTTCAAATAGAACCTCTGTTAAGTGCTCTACAACACACACTTGTCTATTTTCTTTCGCGGATTTGTGATTCTAATTATGAAATCCCGAGCTACCAGTTTTTTACATCGGAATGTTAGAAGCAAATGAATTCGTGTATTTCGCGAAGCCGCATGCAACAGCCGGCGGTGAGCTTTCGTAATCCAGATTCCGAGAGTACACGCCTGTGTTTGTGCTTGCGATGGCCGACTAGCTACTAGCTAGTACAGCAAACACATCATGGAAACCACACGACCATGCGTGAACAAATGTAAATGAAAGTGCACGAAAGTGTACACCAGACACACTTCTCGCTGAATTCCTCAGTATCCAATGAATACTAAGCACCAATGAACTCATTTCGAAATACATACCACAACTAATTATACTTTTACTACCATTGGCAATCGGACGAGTTTTATCACATTCTGATAAGCTTCCTAATAATTATCTATTAAGATTTTTTCATCGGAACTTAATATTATAAGTAGTAGAACTCGACTAATTTGGAATGTCGGCGCTAATCAAGTTTATGTGTAGTCGTGTAAAAAAATGTCCTTAAATATTCATATATCGTGACGCAACCGGATGCATAAACTCAGCTACTAACCATGAACCTTATTTTCATAAAAATATGAACTTGATCTTGAGGCGATACGTAATGTTTACGTGTGCAGCGACAATTTTAATGGCACACAATCGCGCCATGATTTATTTAGATAATGCTATCAGTCGTGTCAAAGTCAGCTAGTGAAAGTCACTGGCATTTGTAGTCGGCCAGGTTTCGCCATCGGATCGGATTGTGCAACAGTTGTCACTTTTTTACATAACGTGTTGGGAAGGGGACCGAGCGGGTACCAGAGCCGGTGAGCGACGAGGTGCCGCGTAGACACCGGCTCACTTGTTTGTTTTGATTATGCCGCATATGTGACCTAGAATGCTATACAATAATACATTCCTTATCTGCTATGTTACCATTAATTCGAGTCTATCTCAGGTGCTCGTATTAATTATATTGTTTGGGGATACGGCAGCAAATGGACAATAAATAATCATGATAGTAAATTATGAAAAATGAAAAACCGGTAATAACGGTATCGATGTCATAATTTAAATATTTTAATGTGAATAACTTGTTAGCATTTATGTTAAAAGCAGTAGGAACGAACATGGCGGATCCAAAACACAAATCAGGCGAAAGTGAAAGTTTCATAAAACGCATTAACCTTTAAAATGCATAATTAAATCGTTTTTAATTGGTGTAAAAAGCTTGATAATCTTTTGTTACTTTTATTGGAATTTGTTTCAACCGCAATATTTACATGAATTAAAAACGTACTTGCGAAAATAAAGCATTACTTTTTGGGAGTATTAAATTGAAATGGAATGAGGAAAATTAAAACTTGTACAGCACCTAAAAATTTAAACAACTACATAGACGGTTTTAAATATACGATAATAATAGCGGAAATCTAAAAAAAATCTTTTTCTTGGCCAGCAATACCCAATAATCTGCGTAGCAACATCACGGCATCTATTTCGGCCAAATGTGCGGTTAAAATTAGCCCCTGTTAATTTTGTGTGCGACCAAACAAACATAACTCGTTAGGAAATTGTTTAAAGATTATTAGCTGATGAGCTGACGATGAGGTCAGGTCACACATGCACCAGACACGAAGGTCAGCAATATTGATCTCGTGCTGTTTCATTACGTAACAACCGATTTCGTTACGCGAAGAACATAATATAATTATCACTCTAATTATTATATTTACGTCACTGATAAATATAATTTACTGCCTCTTTATTGCGTATCATAATCGTAAATATTTTACAACCGTAATACAAGTATTAAGTATACTTCGGTAACTATAATTCAAACTACAATACATATCTCGATTATGATTTAATATTTCGGGCGTATTATAAACTAAACACAATATTGTTGTAAATCAAGCTCTCAGACGGATACAATAGTTTTGGGATTCGGTAGCGACTAGCGAGTTTATTATAAACCTGTCTTATTTGAATTTATTCCAACGGATAATTATGATTGTATTTGAAGTATGCAAAATTAAACAAAACACTAGTAGTCATAATATTGTAATAATAATCTATCGCTGAACACTTCATCAAATTCGAATTTTGCGAACCTTGTAAACCATGGCCCATATACAGTGTCTCGGTGTCCAAGTTTCATCCCAGAAAAAAAACTAAAGTCAATATTTTTTTACAGCAGCCGATTCAACTGGCGAAGAGGTTGGACGAAATTAGGCTTCTGGAGTCGCGGAAATCGGCCCGACTCGCCGATGTGGACACCGACTTCGCCAGGCTGGCCGACATGGCCGGGGACAGGAGGCGCGCCTCTGCTACCATCGAGGTTCCTGCGCACCACATGCAAGGGTAGGTGTTAAATATTCCTTCTTTTCTTCATATAAGCAGAAACAAACCGCCGTATATTGAAGTGATGTAAGTGGCTCTCATGGTATTCTTTGACAGTGTTCTTTGGTATTCTGCCAAGCAAAGACACGTGTTTTACCTCAGTGGAGGGAAGGTAGTTCTGAAATTGTACAAGATTTTTCCTGCCAATGATTTATGGTGTTAAAACGGACGTTGCCAAAACGTTTAGGCTCTGTCAGTCTTATGTTGTAACTTGTAGTATATTATTTAAATGCATTAAACGTCTCCAATAAATCGTGTTGACTTTAATACCCATTCGGTACTGACTAATATTTCAGTGTTAAGTAATTCTCGTATGAATTACCTTTGTTCGTACCTATATTCATAGGATAATGCGTCGTAAATAGCGTGCTTCCATATGGGTAGAGCAGCTGCGTGCAATGCTCCTATATAGGACTTATCGAGAGCCTTACATGTCCAATATTGTGGCTAATTGACTTCCTGCTTCTAAACCTATATTCAGTGATCGCGCCCGCTCCTACGCGACCATAAATCGTTCCTTATAAACTAATATGTAATTACTTTGTTGTGTTTGTAAAATAACTTTAACCGTTGCAACAGAAATATCTTTCGCCGAGCGGTCAATTCGGACTTACATAAAACCATGAATCATAAAAACGTTCTCTTTCCTCGTCGGGGAAAGTATTCGCCGAGCGGTATCTTATCTATTATATCAACCTCGCTAAACGGGCTCACCTCGCGACGAGGAAGGCCGCATGCTACACGCGACCTTGCCGGCCGTCTTATCAAATTTGCATGTCGTATTTGCTAATCTACAACACGGAAGCTGCGATCATTGTGTTGGAAAACAATACATCGAATAACATTGATTTACACCCGCCCGGTGACCTCGGCGCAAATCGCTCGCGTATTTCACACTACGTACTGTTTGTTGTAGGTTAGTTAGGTAGTAGGTGTAATCGCGCGCTCGCTCGTATCGCCGAAGCCGGGCGGCGCGGCGCGGTGCGGGCGAGTGTTGCGAAATCTCCGAGCACGTTAGAAACTGGGCTTGTACCACGAAACCGTTTAGAGACTCAAACAATCGATCGAGAATGCCGCATCCTACTCTAATAAACGTGAAATGACGTTGTTAGAGCAGGACGCGGCATTCTCGTCCGATTGTTTGA
>DWTA01000043.1:0-17625 GCA_018236805.1 Plebejus anna | reverse complement strand
CCGTTTCAAGGGTCAATGTCCGTTATTCTCAAACGATATGGCACATAGTATATTTAAAATATTCAACGAAATTCGAGGCATTTAAAATTTTTAGTATATTTTCGAGTTGTTTTCACAAGAACTGTTACAATTTAATAGTTATTTTCTCAGTGTCGACGGATGTCGGTAGAAAGTTCAACTTGATGTTTCCGTCTTACATAAAACCTCATAATGAGTTCACACTAAATTGCATTTTGCCGCATTATTATATTGTATTATTGCTTTATGTATTTTCTCCTATTTTGCGAGGAATAAAACTTATAAAAAATGTGAAGTGTTTTATAATTGACTCTACGGTGCAGCGCGAGCGGTTAGAAAATGCCTGAGTAATGCCATCTTTTAAGTCTACTAAGACACTTTGAATTTAATCTAATTTCTTAGTTATTACTACAATATCTACTCCATATTTCTAAAGCAACTTAAAGGAATATAAATGTATAAGATAACAGATTACATAGAGCACAGCAGCTTTCCGGCCACCACGCCTACGAGGCGACTGGCAAGATTAATAACCCGTGGGACGTTGTCTCAGGTTACCAGTTATCTAACTATTTTTACAGGTTACCGTTACAGGGTTAATTAGGAACACTATTAAGTAAATTTAATGGAGGAAAATGTTGGATTTAGAAGGTTTTTCGGCTGATTGTAGAGCTTTTGCGGGATAGTTAGCTTTACAAATTATTGACATAGAATAGTGTGTGCAGTGTGGGGTTTAACAAGGCTTTAATAGCATGGGGTAAGCTATAAAATCTGAATTAGGGTCAGTCTTAAATCTGGTCTAGATACAAGAAAACCATGATTAAACACAGGATTATAGCCAACACCTAGATTGGCGTAATTTTGTGGGTGGCGTTAATCACTTCCTATCAGGCAATACTCATTTGCTGAGCTACGTCTACAAACTTACTTAGGCCCATTTGCGCAGATCTAGATCAAAGTAAATCCAGACTATGTGTTTCATTATTATACCATGTTATATATCATTCTTAAAATGAATCGTGTTTGATATATCATTTTATCTGTCTTAAATTAACTCAGGGTTACCTTTGACCTACATCTAGGCAAGTGAGGCTTACTTATTAAATTCGTACCTGTGTATCCTGGCGGGCAGTCGCATTCAAACGTGTGCAACGACGTTAGCCTGCACGTCGCACCGTTGAGGCACGGCGCGGAGTCGCAGGCAGCTGGTACCCTGATCTCGCACAGGGAGGCACTGAAGCCCAGGGGGCAGTCGCAGACGAAGGACGGGGGCGCTCCACCGGCGCCGGGGCGGACGCGGCAGGTGCCCCCGTTCTGGCACCGCGGGCTGGACTCGCTGTGGCACGGGTTGAGGTGCTGGCAGAACTCGCCCGCGTACCGGGAGGTACAGCTGTAACAAAGGAACTGGTTAGTAAGGTGGAACAGAAAAAGTGGTGAATTGCAACGTATAGCATCACTAAAATGACAGATGATAGCGAACTATGCAAATCAGAGTCTAATGACAAATTATAATCAAACAAGTAGTTTAGGCGCTGCGATCATCCAGAATCAAAATAGACCTCAAACCAGTAAAAATGCAGCTGCAGCTCAACAACAATTTTCTTTGGTCTAAAAACTTCATGCTAAATATTTTCTTTGTATGCGTATAACCAACTGATTTCTACTATAGCTTAACTGCAGCAGCTCCAAAGCTAACCTCTGTCGGAATTTCTCTAAAGTTTAGTGGAGGCTATCGCGCACGGGGACCATAAATAAAGGCGATACGTCGCTACACGACCACGTGACATGCGCCGCAGTATACTCGGATTATATGGTAAATTTAATGGACTCCATACTCATGGTAGCCTAGTACATTTTAAATTAAGTAAATGTAACAATTGTGGAGCAAGGGAACTGGTGGGATTAGAGATAATGCACGGTTCCCGAGGTTTTTTGACAGGAGTTTATTCACTAGCGCTTTTAATTGGCTCTTGTCAAAAAAACGCAAAAAACGAGCCTAAAAAGATTACAAGACCATTCAGAATACAACACATGTGATAAGCAATTTATGAATTTTTAAAACAAGAAAAAAGATGCGAAATACAACAATAATAATATTCACAATCATGTTGTGAACATAACGCCCATAAAAAGCCTTAGCCCGTAAAACATGTTACAAGTGACTTATGTCACAATTTCCCCCACAAAAAGTAACGAACGCCAGAGCGAATACTCCTTCATTCACTTGTCACTCAGACCTGGACCGAAATGACAATGAAGCTGCACCAGAATATATCAATCAAAATATGCTGTCCATCAGACTGGAGGACACCCATTGAAAAAGTCAAGATCTTAAGGGAAGGAGGATTCCGCTTGATAAATGAAAGGATAAGGCTGATATTACCAAATATTAATTATTAATTTAAAGAACGAAATGAATACTGTGGTATTTAAAATTACAAGTTTTCACAGATATCAATGCAACTAATTTAGAACTTAAAATAGATGAAAGAAAAGTATCTCATCATAAAGAACGCAATTTCTCATCAATATTCAAATTACAAATCTAATAAATAAGTATTACATCAGCAGATCGATGGCACCAAAATCATATTAACATTGCTAACATCATCATAGATATTACCAAAATCCGAGAATTTATTATTAATTTTGGTGACAATAATATTAAGAAGCGCGTATAAGCCAACACGTGGTCGTATAAACCCGCATTAGAATATAAATAAGCCAGCAATGTGATCGAAAAATTTATCGAAGCATTTCATGCCATATTTAAATAAACATTTCGTAATAGCTGTTGAAACGTTCTGGGAAATATCTCATTAGACGTTACAAGCTCGTTAGATCATTTAGGTGCGCAATTAGTAGCGTTTATTATTGATTAGCTGGGCCGAGATAGAGTTAAGTATGAAGAACGAGCACAATTAGATAGTTCGGTAATTAAAGGTCAAGATGGAGTGGACTCAGAGACAATCTCTTACGCAAAAACCGGTCCAGTAGCTGGAGGCTCTGTTATAAAAGTGAAAAGAACTAGTAATGATGAAGTAATTTATAGAATAATAAATAATAATAAGTTTGTTATTAGCACGTAACGTTTATAAGATTAGACACAAGAGAATATTCGATTGAAATTCTTCCAAACGCGTCCATCAAACCGGCCATGCCACATTATATATTCAGCTTATACAAAACGAATCCGTCGTGTCGTGCATAAGACAAATATTGGTTTGCTAGCGGCAGATTCATCAGTTATCACCGACAACGCGAGTATCTCATGATAATGATCTGCGCTTAAAATTATTTGTTACCGCGATGATATTTTACGGCGACCTCCGAGTTAACCTTTACTTCGTCTATTTTAACGAATTCATACACAAAATGTATCCTCGAGAGGGAACCAGTATCGCGAACGTGGGCGGTGCGATGTCCAACACCCACGCCTTGACCCGGCCGCGAGGGTTTCGTATCCCTTTATTTATTCGCAAGCATTGTCCGGGATGTGTGAATGCAAAATGATATATCGAATACATGATTTCCAGCTAGAACTCAGCATTGCAAATTTTACTGGACAGATGGACAGATAGTTTGGAGTGAAATGGCAGAGTCGTGGAGGGACTACAAAAGAACCGTGTCGGAAGCCTCCGAGATCTCACGAACATAATTTTCTTTAGTGGTCATCAAATGATAATTATTATGCAAAGTGAAAAAGATTCTTGTGAACCACCGTCGTAACGCAATTAAATTAATCCTGACAAATTACTTTCCACCAGATAATTGATCAAATTATTGTGGTACCCATAAAATAAACGAGAAGATAAACGGTTTGTTATTTGTTATAAGTTATAACCATAATGGTGCACGTCGCAAAAAAAGATGACAACGGCTACCTGCAATATCTATAATAATTTACCGAGCGTTCAGAATTATTTTACCTGTCACAAGTCCTTATCCCGACGAAATAAAGACCAGTCTTCTTCAAAATACAATTCTCTGAAGGAACTGTAAGAGGCGAGAATGCTTTTCTAAATCTTCATTAACCGCCTCAACATAAATTGTGGACTCTATCGATGATCTAATTACGTTCGAGCTAGTTTATGATAAAGTGCGATTAACAAAGAACGCTAGGGTTGCTGAACAGAGGCTTTCTTTACAGTAACCTCCAAAATTTTAAAATATGTATTGTTCCACGCAAAAAGGAAGATAAAAATAAAAAAACCTCTTCAGCAAACTGCAGTTTTAATCTTCATGTTATCGTTGGAGAAATTCAACATTCTGCTGGGGTACGAAGAATTTGGGTCATTTAAGATCCAGATGATTTCTCTGGCAGCCCTAGGCTAGTGGGTATAATTTATTGGTCGACAGATCCTGTCGCTGAGAGCGGTGTTCGCATAAATACTGTTGCGTGTACCGGCACTGTTATACGATATTCTATTCTGAACTTTTACAACTGGTAATTCAAACGGTATTGTCCGACAAAAATTTACAACGCCCAACAACTAAATGTTAACGTTTTCAAGATTCATTACTTTCCCTGCATTTTCTACTTCGGTGCTTTAATTTTCAAGGGTCAGAAATAACAAAGTATATTTTTTAGAAAGTAATCAATTTCCAAGCTATAAATTAAGCCTCATTATTCTTCTACTCTCTTTTCTACTACTCTTTCTACTGTACTGTGAGGTTTACCCAGAAATTAGATTACACTTTTGAGTCTTAAGAAGCATTTCAGATATTCAAGTGTTAAAGCTCCTGACACCGGTTTTGGTGACGGTAGCCTGTTTGTGAGTCGGTCACATTTTTCATAGTCCCTGGCCCCTGCGTGGGAGTCGAACATACTCCGAGCCTAGTACTAGATACTAGAGCCTAGCTTCAAGCCACTGAACGCAGCGCAGGCGTTCGGTCGTCGTGTGTGTGCACGTTATCAGATGCGGGGCTGACAGGCTGCGTGCGCGCAGTCACTATCTACGTCCTCAATCATTCGTGTCCTATGTGGAGCACCTCCGTCCTTCTCTATTAGGCATTCTGTAATTTTGTGAAAGGTTTGGAGTATCTTTGACATTATTTGTTATTGAAATCCATTGAAGATTGTGCATTCATGAATGTTTTTTACCCTCTAGATGTGAATGCTTCCTCGAGTGTTTCATTATACCTAAAAGAGTTTAATGAATTTAACATTTTACGTAACTATCTCTTTCTTATGTTATCGCTTTGTATCTTCTTTGTGTTTTTACCTTGCCTTATACGTTACGTCTCGTATTATTGAGTCACACAGTCTACCTGTTTTTACTATAATCGATTAAAGAATTTCTAATCGCTAACGGTGTACTTATGTAAACCAACGTTAGGTATTTCTCATAAGCACTCCCGGTCGTATATCTTAGATCTCTATATGTGGCATAAACGTAATAGGAATTAAAAAACTATCTCACCCGTTTAAGCAAAGTAATACTTCCCATTGCTATATAAGAGCTGTGAGATGTGATGAATGGTAGCTTTTATCATCACCATCATCTAGCATTCTTTATTTTCTAAAGCTTATTTATATGACTTGCTAAAAACTGCCGCGTTTCCAAAGTGCCTGATAAAGACAAGCGGACGTAGTAAGGTTAGTTATTTGCTATATCAATATCCTTTTTAGAAAGGGGTTAGACTCATCACTTTTGTAAGAAATTACAATCCGGTTTTGAAAAATGTTGCATTAATTCTTTTTACTTACGTTTCCTTAAAACGCTTCTAGCGGGTCTTAGATCTCAAGGAACCCAATATTGCATTAATCATAGACCATTAAAGTCTATTGATCCTCATCAATATCCATAAAGATTTCAGAGTACCGCCTTGTATGCTAATGGTAGTAGGTGCCGCTAAGTATTTATTGATATTACAAACAACGTCTACCCTCTTTGGTGAGATGGTTTATGAACTATTCAATTTAAATTTCGAAAGTGTCTCTTTATCGTCAAGGAAGTGGCCAGTGTTTATATGAGAATTATTGATAGAAGAGACTCCAATAAAATATAAATCTTTTACTATAGCACCACTGGCTGATAAAAATACTTTAAAGGTATTTGATCTTTTTAATTTATTTTTCTAAAGTGTTCCCTTACGTATCAAGGAAATATTCTGTAGTATCTACCGAGAATATTATTGAGCAGTATTCTTCTAGACGCTTCAATAAGATATTATATTCTCCACAACATTCTACAGCCTCACGACAAAAACTAAAGGAATCTAAAAATACAGGAGATCGAATAAAAACAGGGGTGAAGCCGTGTCGCCAGTTAGAAAACAATTAAAACAACCGTGGCGGATAGTATCTTGGTCCTCCGAGCCGGACTTCCCATTGCCTGTAAATCTCCGCGATAGCACTCGGAGACAAGGGCGATAAGGGACCTCACGAACCTAATTGACGTTATAGAAACTATTTTTACTGTAGGGCTTACTGTAGGGTTCACTGAATGTCCTAGGACACGATGGAACTGATAGCGGCCGTGGGCGTCCGCGATTGCGGTTAAAATAGATTGCAATATTTCAACATTTGATACAGTATACGAGGAATTGCGTTTAATATTATGCTTGTGACATCCATATATTACTGAATAATAAAAAAAACCCTTTAAAGTTTAAACGTTGTCCGAAATTATAGATGATGTCCGCAATTTCATTGCGCCTTAATTCCAATATTGCGTGAAAACTTTTACGCGATAAAAACTGTCCTATGTCTATTCTTGGACTTAAAGAATTCCTTTTTCATTCAAATAGGTTTAGCAGTTTAAACGCGAATAAGAAATAGACAAACGATTTCGTATTTAAACATAGGTATGAATTTGATAAATAGAAAAGTCTGTAAAGTTTACAGTATACATTGAGTCTTAAAACGGAACCGTATCAAAGTTTGAGACACAAGTCATAACCTTGCACTTGCAGTCATAGCTTACAATTAGACGATAGACTAGATTCCGCCTCCGAGAGGATTGGCCGAGAGAGCGGAGGCGTGGCCTGCTGGTGGGGCCGACCCCAGGTCGAGTGTCCTGCTAACTGGGTGAACACAGTACTGTTACTGGGTTATTGATTGTGATATCGACACCGAAATTTATAGTTCAGATAGAAAGGATTGATTCTTCAAGTTGTGAAAATGCTTTAATAAATAAAAATAAGCTACCTGGTTGCCTGCTATAAGGAAAAAAATATCCATAGATATTAACTTCTCTATTTTGAAGATTATGTAAAACTCAGATAGTATTTTGGCATCTTCCACTTGCCTTATTATTGACATGAGAACAAGTTTGGAGTCAAAACTAGATGCGTAAACAAATTTGCAAATTGGAAGTGAACAACTTGAGTGACATTGAAAATCTCTTGGCACATTACACTGATTCAAAACAACCTATCAGTTATTACATTAAACATGCATTGCACGTAGATCTAACAGCTGCTCTAACATGGGACAAAAATTGGTTCAACAATAACCGATATAGCGATAAATCATGAATTAACCAGAATTAGGGCCAACTTGTCTTAATTATAATCAAGATACTATAATCCTTAAAATAACTTAAAGTAATCGCTCTACAATCTAATAATTTTCAGTTAATAATGATGTCCCCATAAAGCTGATAACTCTAGCATAAGTTTTGAACCTTTAACCAGCCACAAAACCTATTTCCATGTAATCAAATGCTAATTATTGTGTAATGTAATTAAGTATGTAATAATGTAATATATTAATATTATCACAATAAATTAATTAAGAGGTTCTATAGAATTGACCTTCATAATAATTATGTACTCACATTGCTTAAAACAAAGTACAGAATAACTTAAATTAAACAAAAGCACGGAAGCTAAATTAAATTGAATTATTATTATGTTATGTTTGTATTCATTAAACCTTTAAATGTCGCAAAAAAAACTTAAGTTGATGATTTCAGTCGCAAAAGTAACAGTAAAGTAAATGATCCACATATTTCAAGATTACCTTGATACTAGCATAATTCTGTAGTGATCATAGAAGATTGAAATCAAAATGTCAGTCTCAAAAGCGTTGCATTATATCAGTATAGAAGTATCAATCAAAATAAAACGGAGAGCAAACAATCACAAAAACTGAATAATGATCTCAAGGTAATATCGTGCAAGTCAATTATATCAGTGATCGAATTTGGTAGAAAGGGACCGTCAACGTCAAGGCGATTGTACTACCGCGATATTAGATGTAGTTTTGCCGTCAATCGCTCCAACTAGACTGAGCTTTGGCTACTGACTACACCCAAGGAGATTGGCTTAGAACCTTAGTCCTACTTGCGCGAATTAGAGTTAATATTAACCCTATGTTAATTGTTATGTTTCTTTTTTCAACATGAAAAACAAAAAAAAATGCATTATGTATTAACCATGGATAACTTTTTTCTTGAAACAGGCATAAGTAGCTTTGAATTCGATTCGTCTAAGATTTTTGGCCATACTGATCTGAATGAAGGGACGCAGGTAAAAACAAACACCCCTGTGGAACTCGTAGATGTAACACCGAAAACGTTTTATACAGTATAAATAATGCGCACAGCGTCAGTATCGGCGCACGCGTCCGTCCCCCGTTCCCACGCGCGCACACGCACACACATAAAGCCCCCACACATACGCGCACGGCGCGCGCGCAGCTTGCGTCCACAGAGTGAGACGACAGGAATGTAAACGTTTCTTTTGCACGATTTTGACAAAAAATGTAAGGAATAAGTGTTAGAAAAAGTATAATATGGGTTTCTTCTACATCCAAGCATAGTGTTGTAAATGATTGCATCATGCTTGTAGGAGATTTAAAAGCTTTACCAAACAACAAAAATTCTTACACAGAGGTAACTTTTACAGGCCATAGATATCTAGATAGTTTCACCCATTAATATCTCGTACCAGCCAGCTCTGTGCATTACCTAGCAGTACATTTACGTCATGTCCAATAGATCCTGCGAGACGTGACCAGAAATGAAGCCGCTGTGACACACTACAAATTGTTTAAAATACAGTGTGCACGATCAAAACATTTAAAGATTACATATGTTAACAAGGCTCGTTCTTTGTATTCGTTTTGGCTCTGGTATTTCTGATAATCGTAATACTTGGGCTTCGTCTGAATATAGTTTGATGGAATGTCAAAACACTATATACAAAGTCGCTTCCCACGTATGTCCCCATATAAATATTATTAGCTAAATATGCTTAGATAGCTTCAACACTTTTTAAAGTATTTTGCCCGATATAGAGTAAATGACGGGATAGGCTACTTTGTATTTATAATCCACAGTTACCGCAATGTTTTACTTTGCACGTAGGAAGTTGCGGGAACAGCTAGTCGTAAAGAGGTACGTATCGTCCACGTTTCGACTACGTGAACGTTGAAATCCATGATGTAGCTAAACTTGTTATGACAGAAGTACCAGGAACACATAAGACAACAAGAGGGTCAGGTTTCACATCGTAGCTTTGTATCGCGAGATAAGTAGCCGCGTTACATTTCATTATCGTCAACTTTATAGTCATTCTCGTCATTCTCATAATTTAGGGGTAATGAACCCTTTGTTCTTCGAATTGCGTGTGATACTGTAACGGGACTGAGTCACAGAATCTAAATCTGGTGTGAAACGACTATTATGCAAGTAAAAGTATTTGACAAAGTATGAAATTATAGTATAAAAACTGACCGAAATTAAGTTGCCGAGGTAAAGAATATGATCTTAATCGAATTTGAGCACTACGCGAGAATAATAATAACAAACACGTTAGACTGGTTTCAATTCGCAAATTCGCATCATATTTGTGATAGCGCTCGATCACAATATCGTTGGAAATTTTCCGAATTAGTTTTACACCTTTCGATTCGGAGAGTTCGATTGTATGGGAGCCATCGGCTTTTGTTCGGGTCCTCAATATGATATTATTATCTGACGGGATCGGATTGCATGCACGTGCAGCAGATGACGCCCCCGGGCCAACATTTTCAAAAATTATCTGTGGAATTGATCAAATTAATAAAGGTAAAAAGACTAGCAGTCGGTTACAATAAAATCGGATACTAGAAAGACAGTAAAAATATTTAGCTTTAAAACATATTTCAACTCTATATCAAAAGAAATATTTTTAATCTAATGGGAGTATCGATACAAACAATTTTCCACTGAACCAGAACAAAAACAGACTCATAAGTATTCCATGAACGTAGAGATTACCACCCGTTCGCTAGATTAGAAAGAGGAACAAAGATTAATCATCGTTTAAAACCAGCAGCTCCAACGATTAGCGAGCTATCAAAGACTTAATCCTTTTGAAAAAACACTACAGACCTGGTGTTGACTAAGACGATATCAGACAAAAAAACAGTAAATACAGACGCGATGTCGACGGTACAGACTGAGAATAAAATGCGCATGATTTGATACCAGATAGACGTCATAAAGGCTTATAAAAAGACTGCGATTAAAAATCTAATGCGAAGAAAATTGATGGACGCTAGCGGCATTTTTTGCAATCAAACGATACTAAAAATGGTGGTGATAAAAAGCGCTGTCAACTGTTTCATTTATTGGTATTATAAAATAAAAACCGTATTTTATTAAAATAATTAAAAAGTTACTTCAGCATTCATTGGTCAATTTTTATCGGCAAGCTTGAAGAAGACATAATATACAAGCAAAATCATTGCTGACGAAGAAGAAACTTATTAAACAAAGTATAATCTACATAAACCTAATAAACTTCAAAGTTCAAAGAGCTTTTCTCCTAAGATCATACACGTAATTACAGTAATGATATTGTGTGTTCATTGAATCGGTAGGCAATTATAGCTGATACAATCGTGATAGTGGTGCGACAAGACGCGCGAGTCGGCGGCTTCGGAGTCATAAATCTTGGAGGCAAAGGACGCGCCTTTATTATACCGAGACATGACTGCCCTGGAGCGGAGGGACTTACGCACTTGACCACACGTGCTGACCAAATATTTATAAACAAAAAACTATTCATTGGAACATAACAAAAATATAAAATATTTTAACATAGGTGGAATTCATCATCAAAATTTTTTAATTTATTGGACAAAATACACGTCCGTAGTCGATCGTATCCAGAGGGGAAGGGGATTTGCGCAGATTGTACGGAATGACATTGATCGTAGGAACCCTAATGAATAATGATTGTAACAAATTAACAATAGCCCGCTAGACCATCCTGCTAAGTGTTATGGATAATCTTTTTTTCCATGGATATGAAGGATTTTACTCTTTTTTTATTGGACGTTATGTTATTTTATTCTATGTATTCCGCAGATCTTATTACAAGATTTACAACATCTGAATCTTTCTTTACTATAATGATAATATCTATAACTTTTACTGCAGGTAATCCATTAACTACTACGATTTTCAAGTCGGGTTAAGCGTCAGTATTTTTATGTCGTCTCCAAGTACGCACACGCACTCAGCAAGACATGATTGGCCCGCGGCGACCGAGTAAACCCCGACGCAACTTTGTTCCTTTTTCCAATTTCGGAGCACTGGAGCAATTAGTTAAGTTCAAGGACTACTCTATTGGAACTCGAATAGAAAGGAACGCGAACGGAATATTTAGTTATTGGGAAACCCACAATTGTTAGGCACTTAGGTAGAGCCATAAAAACGTCAACGTTATTCGAAACTATTTGGACATCCCAAAAATTATGCGAGATGGTTGCATAAAGAAGTATCAGTAATAGAAGAACCTAATGCTTCGATTAAACAAAAGAATTTGTCCATATGATCTCTAGGCCAGATTCTGCCGTCTGAACCATAGCGATTCCGGAGAGCTTATTATTCAAATATTCAATATATCTCGGTCATAGCAGATCATGTGAATATAATGAAGAGGTGAGGCACGACCGTGAATGTGGAAACATGACATCCGGGTGCGAGTTCAGCATCAGAGCGAATTCAAATCTATCGCTTCATCTGATCAGTCGCGGGGTCAGAGACGGTGCAACAACTAGAGTAAGGAACCGGATTTTTGTACTGTCTGGTAGAGACAAGATGGTAAGATATATTTTTGATTCGATACTGGAATGGATTTGTTTTCATTTTAATAATTTACTTACATAATATGTTTTTAAACTTTTCTTCATATCTATAAAAACAAGGCGGTAGGGTTATAAAGATGCACTCGTACTTGTGTCGTCACAACTTTTGCATTTTTTCAATTAGACCCTTACTAGTAGTGAGTCAACAACAGGTGACAATTACAACAAAACAGAGGTTTCATCTGTAACAAGGCATTGTTTAACGCCAGTCACACGAGCTGATCTATGCTCCAGATCTGCGCCTGCGCATTATATGCAAATATTCTGGACATCTTGCGATTACCCGGTATGGGAAATGCATTGGAGTTATGGCCAAAAGTGAACGTACCAAACACAGCTTATCTCGGAAACAATTAATTATACTGCCCATTAAATTGTTGCAGAAATACTTGGAGTTCAATTTATTGGTACAGTAACAAAGTAAATGATGAAAGTAAATGGACAAGATACAATATTGGCAACAAAAATAAGTTATACACTAACAAACTTGAATTTACAGTGGTAAAAAGATGAGGTGTACATAACAATTTTCAGTCATAAATAAAACGAAGTTATGCTCACTAGCGTGAAGTGAAAACCAGACACAACACTCGTTCCCAAACCGAGAGCTATCTTGCGCCAATCTCGTAACATAGTAATAAATCATGATTGTGAAAATGCTTGTTAAAAGTAGCGCGTTGGAGACATTAAGTGAGCAAAATCACCTGAAGCCAACCTGATTATTAACTTGAGAACCCTACCATCGCAATAACTTAGAATGCAGACCACATGAAACATAAAAGCAAGTAAAGTGCTTTAAGTAACGTTTATAAGCAGTCAAATTGAAATATAAAATTACGTTTACGAAATGAGAACGGCGAATTGAATCACAATGAGGAGATATTTTCAAAACATTCGTACGGCACGAATGCAAAATAAGGGTTAAGTGTTCAATTTCAACATGTGCATTATCACCAAATGTATTTAATTTATCAACAGCTTCAAAGAGTTAAATTAAAACAAGATTTCTGTTTCTCAAACTGTATATAGTTTGCAAATCACTACTTATTGCCGCACTTACACCAAAAACTATTTACTATTAGAAACTTGTCGAGTCATATCCAATATTCCTTTCAAATTAGCTTTAAAAATCAGACTCAGACCTTAAGAAAGGCTTATGCGAATTTCAACAAATCCAACTCGTGTTACAGGTTTGTGGGAACATTCGTCGAGTCGGGCCCTCGGGGCAACAATGACTCCTGCTTGGCCCCGATCGCCGCGGGGCCATTCCAGCCCTAACCACCGGCCCTGTCTGCCCTGATGTATTCGCTTATTTCCTTATAGCGTTGGAAATTCTACGATCATTATTATAATATTGAATTCTAGGCTCTGTCAATCAACGGTAAGACCTATTTTCTAGTTACAAGTCAATTTTATTCTCATTGCATAAAAATGTGCATAACGGTATAATAATCTATATTATTTATTTTTCAAATCAATTGTGCATAGAATCGCTTGATCATGCATGTATCAATCTTATATTGTTCCGATGAAAATGCAACATAAGCACTCGAGAATCATTGCGATGAATCATAACATGGAATGAATGTATGATCAGTGATTGAGCAAAAAAGAGTATCATCGTATAATACCAGTGATTACAAAAATAGCGATAACGTTTATGGTATAAAACAAGGTGGTCCGAGACCATTTATGGACCGAGTAGGAAAATAAATAAAACAGGAAAGCTAAACAAAACGTAAACACAATAAAACGATGCGCGATCTGTAAATGACAAAGTACAGAGCATGGAGGCAATAAATTACAAGGTAGAGGCATCGGTAGATCCAACAATCGTTGGGCGGCAACGTTTCACTTTGATATGCATAGGCGTGCGGATACTCGTTAATTAGCCTCTCGGAAACTTTTACGTTCAACATTTTATTTAATTGAGCCTTAAAATCTTATAATGGACGTTAAACTCACGTCTATTATGCCGAAATAAAAACTTGTTTAGTCACGAGAAAATCGAGACATTTTTGACAACTTAAGAATAGAAATACTAAAGGAGACGGTATCAATAGTGTTTAGCTTTCCATCCCTAATGAACAAGCAACAGGGAACTCTAACAAGGCCCTCACGACGACAAATCATATCGTCAAACTAGTTATGGATGATGTAACATGCAAATGCGCGGTCAACGGCCGTTGTTCCCAGCTCGCGGAATCGATTTGTAACAAGATAAGGTCAATGCCGACTGAAGACTCCGCTACCGATTCACTAATCTTCCGCGAACTAGTAACATCAATATCAAAACATCGGTGCAATCTTTATACTTCATGTTATTGGGGTAAATAAGCAAATCGACTGACGAAAAACGTCGGTTGTTGGATGTAGAGCAATGTATTTTTGTAATAAACCGTTACAATATATTTCATGATTTTAGCATTAAATGTATATTTTAATAAGTTTGTATTTTTATTATTTTTTTAGCTACCCGCTACCCATTTAAGACTTTGCCATGTTGTGTTGTCTTATGTTATTTTATTTGTTTATAAGCTTTATGGGGGTGGCATTGTCGGTCACCGACAAAACTCCTTTAAATAAATTGATTTAAAAAAGTAGATGAGAATCAAGCGTTTCAATATTCGTGTTTTAAATTCATGAAGTTATGAGAGGATCTCATAACTTCAAAAACTTAGAAATGATTAGGTTTTGAAACTTTCAAAACAACAATCTATTTTGAAACTTTCCTCTTCCACTGCTTGTTTATTAGTATTTTGCGCTATCTAAATAGGTACCATAAATATAATAAGGTTTTTAAGTCAATAGATTCCCACGGAGCAGGATTTTCTAGTTTGCCGGGTAAAAAACGTTAGTTTTTCTGATCGTTCTCAGTAAACCGGCATAGCGTATTTTAAGTCCAGGACTTTATTGGACCGTGGTAATAAAGAAGCTGCTCGTGGTAATGCATAAGAATGAACTCATAAAAACGGCGAGCGAATTTAGAATCTTATCTTAAAAGGACTAAATAAGACCATTAAGGTTTTAAAGTGTCAAATTTAGAAGATAAATCATCCAGAAATCCTTAAGATGTGATCAATAAAGACGATGTATTTTATTCTAAAAATAACCTGTGCATCAGGCTTTATTTGTAAGGATAAAGATAAGTAAGGATTTATCAATGACAATAAAATTAAGCTTTTAAAATGTTAAGTTATTGCTTTGCCTAAAGGCTTGTTTAAAATGGATTTTCATAAAGAAAAAGCCCTTATATTTTTCAATATTGGGTTTTGTAAAACCTAAGCTGTTAAATATGAGTTGTAACTTATGTTTTTATTTAAGTTATTTATTTTAGTTAAATTAACTTTATTTTGACATAAATTTTAGTTAAACAGTGGTCTATTCCTTGTAAATGAAAGTAGATAATTATGATTATTTACCAATCAACATTCTAAACAATTATTTAGTAATTCGTTGCTAGAATATTTCAAGCTCTTGATTCTTCATATTTAGTGCAGATAAATCTAAGTTTTACTGATGCCAATAGATTATTAACAACACAGTAATCCGTCGCAATGATGACACCGTCTTTCTAAAAAAGCGTAATCCTCTTTCTATGCCCGTCCATCCCTTTATTAGCTCGTGAATGCAAAAAAGATATCAACATATTGTGTAGAGATATGTATATGAAATATCACAGGTGGGTATTAAGAAATTTGAATACGTCTGTCTGGGGGCTTTGTCTGTTTTTTATTAGTCGATCCATTAACAGATTTTATTGAAATCATCTCGCTCGCTGCATACGGTCGCCATTGAAACGAATACGGCGTTGTTTTATTGGAGCGCCTCAGGGATCTCTTTTATGACCGGACCCTTTTATCATTTACATTTGTATGGACACTAACCAATTATAGGCGTAGTCGGTTTACGACAAGATCACGGTTAATTCACAAGTAAATAAACGGTCGTATACTTTATGCCGAAAATAATTTCAAAGTTTGTAGGAGTAAAACGGTCGCTATCGGCTCACAGTTAGCTCTTACTGCACTTTACGAGGCCTATAAAGGAGGCTTGGCCTGTAGCACCCATTTATTGTGAAGGATTTGTGTTATTCGCTCTCGTTTGCTATGTCCTATATATCCGAAACAAATTCGCCAGCAGGAAGTGATTCAAGAATAAATTATATGATGTCAATAAAAACCTACAAGGATCTTCCTACGTCCAAATCCAATTAACAAAATACGTCCATATCATTTCTAATTGTAAACATAACTGTAATGATACCGCAGACAGATACCTAGACTACAAGCTACAATCAACAAATCATTAGTCATGTTTACGTAGTCATTATTCATTACCGATATTTTTGACGCAACAACGATAGCGCGGCGTATCAACATCTCGACAATACTTCACGTCACTTCGCAGCTATCAAAGTTGGTTGAACTTGGCCAAAAAACCATGAAGATTTCTCTAAATAAACATCAACGGAATCGATTCATCCGAGTGTTTACTTAGTAACAGTCCGCTTCGAAATCGATTTTGAATGGACACCCACTTCAAACGAAATTAAACTCTGAAGCACGCACTTAAAATTCAGAATCGATCAGCTCGAGAGGCACCGAATCGTGATTGCATCGAACCGAAATGAAACCTAATACCCGAAGATTGAATCCAATTTGCTTTATTGCGTATTGTTGCAGTATCATATTCTAGATCTCAACTATTGAGTCGGGTCTAGATCGATATGCGAAAGCTTTAGAGGTTACGCTAAGATAGACAATCATGCAATCATGTTTTACGAGTACCGCACAAAGGAATTCTGGAATCTAATCAGAATTAATTTTAATTGACGTCTATCATAAAAGTGAAATATCACTCACTAATAATTAGACGAAATCTCAAAAACAACAACACCTACAGACTACAAACACATCTTCTTTATTTTATGCTCAGACTTTATCAATAAAGTGTCATTAAAAACCAGGAAAGTTTATACCAAGAAGGTTATTTTTGTCGAAAACAGTCGCCAACGGTACCGATATTGAGACATTTGGAGCAATCTTGATGATTGCCGATTTCCTCCTCATTTCGGGTACTGTTCATCGACCCGGGGACGGGCGGGGCTATTGCCGGTAATAACAGGCCCAAGTTCGGGGATATATGAACACGTGCAGTGAACCTTCACCCAGCAATGTGCATCCATATAGTTATCATTTCCAATTTCGCTGCCAAATCTTCGAATGCAACTTCAGGCATTGCTATTAAGTATACAAATTAATGTAAGGATTTTCACCCACCCAAATATATAAGTATTGATGCAAAGAGCAACCTGCATTCAATGATTCCGACGACAAAGTTGGCAATCAAAATGGAGCTTGACTTGTGTTACAGGTTTCTAGCGGATCTATTTAGGAAAGAATTTTACTAAAGGTTAAAAATTACCATTGTTAAAACTTTTATGCTCCATCAACACAAAGATACAATCATTTTTAGGGTTCCGTACCCAAAGGGTAAAAACGGGACCCTATTACTAA
>DWTA01000042.1:0-17636 GCA_018236805.1 Plebejus anna | reverse complement strand
TGGTGCTCCACTCCCCGCTAGGCAAAGTTACGGGCACGATCAACCCACCGCAACGCGCAAGTGGGCCTAAGCGATTAGTATACAAATACAAATAAAACTTGTGAATAAGAACTGTTTAAGAATCAATAGAGAAGATTGTGAAACAGGCCGTAAGATTTGTACGTGACTTTTATTTATTGGCACGATTCTCCGATTGCGTTACGTCGATACGCATTTACGATCTCTAATTAACGATATTCTTATTGTACTCTCTAAACTTATGAGGATATTATTTTAGGCAGAACTTGTATTGAGTAGTACCAGTACCTCTACCTGTCTTTATCCGTTATATGACGATTCCAAGGGTAGGCCGTAGGACGAAGATAAGCACATCTTTTGTAGTTATTCAATGTAAGTGTAATAATTTTTATTAGCAAGGGTTTCCAATATTGATATAAATAAAACTCATTTGTCCTTATGCGTAGTTAAAATGACGTCGCGAAATGGATGACTAAAATTAAAGTCATTAAAATGTAATTAATAGGTTATTGATGCGGAAATTAAATGTTAGCTTTGTAAATCGTGATACTAGGCATTAGACATGTTACCTAAAAATAAGAACAATCCACTTGAGTTTATTTTTCGTAAGTTGCCAAATTAGAATAATAGCTGGTCAATGACCTTTTTGGCGTATTACGAGTGCTTAATTCGCACTGGCCAAGTTTTATCTTGCCAAACATAAAATGTAATTAATCAAACAATTAATTTCAGGTATGATTTAAATAATTAATAACATGCTAGTTATTTGATAACTATGTTCTGGACTTCTGGTAAAGGTTTTTTTTTTAGAAAATAAACTTGTAAAGTAACAACTGCACTTACAGATACATTTAGTATTAGTTATAATTTACAAGTAATTCCATAAGTAATCATCATCTTCTTTGCATACTGCAGAGCCGTTTGTTATTTTAGCTCTATGGTCTTATACATTTTTTTCACATTTGCACATGGGCCAACGTGAAAAAAACGAATAAGTTCTCACACATTCGTACTATCACACATAGTATCACATGATATTATAGACAAATACAGTACGAATGTGTAAACTTATTCGTGTACGATTGCCGATGATCGCTGTCGATGGTGAAAGCGTCAGAAAAAGGATATGGGCCAAAAGCCCATAGACTACTGATACTATTGTAATTGTAGTAAAAAAACACATTAGGCAGTTGACGGACCTACGTCATTTGATCGGAGTATGTCAACTTAATATAATTATTCGTAATCTGTCGTCACTCGGCTGGGTTATACAAAACGCGACCAAAAACGTAGATCCGCCCTTTGCCTATGAATCAACTTCTCTGCTAGTACAAAAAAATAATCAAATGTATGACCTTGAATATAAATCCGCAGACGCGACTACGAAGCCCTGCAGGGCGACATGAACCGCATCCAGCAGGAGAACGAGGCGGCCAAGGAGGAGGTGAAGGAGGTGCTGCAGGCGCTCGAGGAGCTCGCCGTCAACTACGACCAGAAGTCCCAGGAGGTCGACAGCAAGAGCCGCGAGTGCGACCAGATGGCTGAGGACCTGCAGGCCAAGCAGGTGAGCTAAGAACACCTTTTTTCCATCGGTTTGGGGACATCAACCTGAGTATGTGGCACTCTCTGTAGGATCTATCCATTAAAACCCCATAGTGCTCCACTCCCCACTAAGGCAATGTTCCCACTAAGGCACGATCAACCCACCGCAATTATACCAAGGGAGTTAAGAACACCTATGATAAGTTGTTTAAGGACTATTTTTGGTTGTAACTTGTTAATTATACTTAAATAGTGTCTAAATTTTTATGTAAATTGGGGTTTTAAAAATATTCCTAAATAAAATGTTACCATAATATGTCTAGTGAAGTTCAATGTAATGCTGTGTTATATTTTTAGAAATAAGCAAATTATATTTATTTAAATGATAAAATTAAATACTGTTAGGTCGATATTATGTAGAAATGATCTTGGCGCCTGCTTCCGAGTTTCCTTTAGGTGCCTCGTTACTTCTTGTTGTACTTATGTTCTCAGTTGTCTATACTAATATTATAAACGCGAAAGTGTGTCTGTCTGACGAAACGAATTTTGGTGCAACGGAGTTTACTATAGCCGAGCTTTGTGAGGGCTCGCGTCGTCACATCTTGACTGACTGATGATAACACATCGACATAATATAAATAAAAATTACTATGTTGAAGGACAGATCAATAGGCGTGATAGTTTTGTTTCCGTAAAGTGTACCATAAAAAGTTCAGGGTGTGGGATATATTAGATACATGATACATGATAATAATTGTACTTGAATTAAATGTTACACAGAGCGCTCTGGCGACTGCGACGGCCGAGTTGCAGCAACTGCGCGACATGTCGGCGCACCAGCGCAAGCGCATCGCTGAGCTGTTGACCAATCTGCTGCGCGACCTGGCGGAGATCGGCGCGGCCGTGGGCGGCTCCGAGCTGGACTTCAAGCTGAACGTGGACACGGTGGGCAAGCTGGAGGAGGAGTTCACCGTGGCCCGCCTCCACATCAGCAAGATGAAGAGCGAGGTCAAGAATATCGTACAGCGCTGCCACTCGCTCGAGTCCGCCAATATTGACGCCAATCAGAAGGTTAGTATTGATAAGTTGAGTCACAGTTCACAGACATTTTATTAACAAATGTTTCTAGGATAAACATTATTGGATACCATAAACTAATGTAAGTAGGAAACGAGATTTCTTTTGTGATGACGGTGGCAAAGGTGTCTTTGCTAGTTTGCCACATTAAAATATAACATAGATAATATGGATCGACAGCGTTATTTTTGTTGTGACTATATTTAGTCTTCGGTTTGTTGTTAATAATAGATATGCCATTGTTAAGACAAAAACTTAATAAGTCATTTTTGAGTAGCAAATTAAACATAGATAAATAAATACAGCTGAACATAAAACTTCTGGAAGTCGGTTATCAATTTTCAGTATTCTCTATCTTCTTATAGATCGAGGAGTATGAGCGGTCGCTGGGCGAGTGCCGGCTACTGATCTCGCAGCACGAGGCGCGGTGTGCGTCCCTCGCTGAGTCCATGCGCGAGGCCGAGAACAAGAAACGACAGCTGGAGGAGGCTGCTGATGCGCTGAGAGAGGAGTGTGCCCGTCTGCAGGTAAAAGATGATGTTATGTTATAGCTACAGATAGTTAATAACTCACCCTTAAAAACCTTTCTTATTAAATTTACCTTGTGTAAAATCTTTGTAGCTTCACTTTTGGGATTGAAAAATATAGCAATACCACTTAAAAAATTAGACATTGGCCCTTGGCATCCATTGTGGATGATTTATACAATATTTTGTGTGCGACGTAACCACTCTCCAAGTCTCCAAATACTGTAGTGCCTGAGATGATGAGTTTAAATGTCTGTATGGTTGCCGAAGCACATACGGCATTCTCGCAACATAGTCGGCCTAGTCCAGAGAAAGGTCAATACGTCTGGGACCAACCGTGTGCGGGTTTCCTCTCGATATTTTCCTTTACCGTACGAACGTCCGTATTGTGTACTTAAGATCAGAAAATGTCTAATTGGTATACGCCTCCTCCCGGGATCAAACCTGCACACTGTGCGAGTGCGAACCAAAGGTCTAACCAACAGGCCACGGATGGTCTTCCACTACCACATACCACATACATACATTACAAACGCAACAAATAAACAATACTATGTGTATGATGTAGGCGGCGGAGCGCGTGCAGCAGGCGGCGGCGGAGCAGCGCGCGGACACGCAGGTGCGAGCGGCGCTGGAGGCCCAGCTAGAACAGCTGCGCGCCTCGCACGCCACGCAACTGGCAGCCCTGCGCGACGAGCTCGCCGCACTGCAGAGACAACACCAGGACCTCAAGGAGTTAGTATACCATGTCACTGTTATGTTATAAGACAAATGCAAATTGTGTTTGTTGCCTAAATAATTCAATATATTCCATGAAAACTTGTTGCGGCTTTAGATATTCTTCGATGTTATAATATGAATATGGGTTGTAATGAATGTACCGTTTGTTACAGCACGTACCAGGAATTGACGCTGGCGCGCCAGCAGCTGCAGGACGACTACGACAAACTGAAGCGCGAGGAGGCGGACAAGTCGGCGAAACTCAAGGAGCTAATGTTAGTAAAGTCGCCGCGCAGAAACCTAGACAAGGCCGAGAAAGAGATGGCCAATCAGAGGATGTTGAAGGAGGACGAGTATAACGACTACATTATCTCACCCAGAGAGAAATACGCGGCCCTCGACATAGAGAAGGTTTCGGCCGCGGAGGAGAAGTCGCTCTCGGCAATCCCCAAGCCCCCTCCCCGCCACTCCTGCAACATCCATCCCCTCCAGCTGCATCTGCTCATATCCGTCACCATGATCCTGCTCACCCATCGCTACCCACAGATTGTTGTTTTGGTTTGAGCTTGCCGCCTTCACTGTGATACCGTCATGGGTCTCCATGCCGCCGATTTATCGTTTCGTGCCTTTACATTACAATAATTGATTTGACGTGACCCGCGTTGACGAGATCCATGAAGTAGACGATTCGCTTCTCTATCACCGCAACTGCCTTATATAAGCACGAGTGGCAATAAAGTATTATAGGTTTAATGAGATTATATAAGGCAGCTGTGCCCGATACGTAGACTTCTTGTTTTAGGGTTGATTACGTAACGTTTCGATGCTTCGCTTCCAAAATTATTATGTTACTTATTTTTTTATATTAGGCAATTTATACTAGGAGTAACAGTTGATATTTTAATTATTTTACTAATTGGTAACTATTTTTAACGTTGAGCATGTTCGTTGTGGTTATTCCATGTGTATTTAATAGCATGATTATTGGAACTTAATACCAATTATGTGTAGCGGTCCTCTAAAAAATGTTTCTTCTTCTCGACTCTAACACTAGTTGAGTAGTTCACTGTTGATTGTTACTCTTGTTAGATAAATCTACTAGATACTTTATACTGTAACTAGTCAATAAATATAGTGATAATTTGTACAACGGTAGGGGAACGCGGTTAACAACTTAACATTCACTGCCTCGCTAGTCGTATTTTGTGATAAAATTTCGGTTCGTGTTAATTTTTAGTTAAAAGCAGTATTATTTGGCACAATTTCGTTATACAGCATTTACGAGTGAGATTAACGCGTTCAAAACATTGTAAATAGTCGTGTACATAGAGTTGTAAAGAGAGTTTACGAGTGACATATTTTTCTTAGATATTTTTGTATAACACTTGTCGACCATATCTACTACCGATGGCTTTTCGTTCGGAGACGACGTTCATTGCATTTAAAGAGATTCGAAGACTCGACGACGCCATTCCATTTTGCATTTCGTCCACCGCGGACATCATGTAGCGCATGCACCCACATTCCTTCTGCATTTGTTGTTCCTTCCCACGTTCACTCCCTAGTGTGCACTCTTATATGCCGACGAGTGATTATCGCCTCACCTCCGGGCCGAGAACTTGTGGCAAGTCTTATCATTCACGTTCAGTCCAAATTCAATGTTGCACCAAGTTCCCGCCGGGCGGGGGCCGGTCACGCCCGCGATTTAATCTAGACGGGCTCCACTGATCGGTGGCAATTTTAGTATTCTAGATTAAATGGCTCGATACTAGGTAACTTTATAGCGATGAGTTGTCTATCGAGTGAGTACGTATGTAGTGCAAGGTCTTGTGACGCCTCGCTTTTTATTTTTGATTTGTCATTTTATTCCGCACGTATCCCATTCATATTCATTCTGCCGGGAGTCGGCACATTCGAAAGCACGGCCTAGTCACCGCGCGGCGTAATATGGATGGGTGCGTGCTGTAGCTCGATCACGTTTCAGGTAATAATATGGCTTCATA
Source organism: Plebejus anna (assembly GCA_018236805.1). Lineage (NCBI taxonomy): Eukaryota > Metazoa > Arthropoda > Insecta > Lepidoptera > Lycaenidae > Plebejus > Plebejus anna. Next base: position 11,749 of record DWTA01000042.1, on the reverse strand, counting down.
AAATTATATTAACACACATAATAATCTTCATAAATTCATAAATTTCTTTTAATCGGTGTGCGGATCCCGTATAAAAGTGTCACGTTACGACGTATATGTAATAAGTCGCACACAAACTTTGCTTGCTGTTTCAGATTGAAACTAACCATTCACGAGTGAGCTTACATAGCCTGTTTTTATATTTGCTTATTGCGTGTGTGTTTGTAGTCAAAGCGTGGAGCGCCGCGAGCAAGCCCGCGCCGACCTGAAAGGGCTGGAGGACACCGTGGCCAAGGAGCTGCAGACCTTGCACAACCTGCGGAAACTGTTCGTCCAGGACCTACAGGTATGTTGACAATCTTTTCAAAGTATAAAATTGATAGAGTAACTTTCTTATCAGAACGTGACTCAGAAGACGTATCACATGAAATTCATGTGATACGTCTTCCCTTTAAGACTTGGTTGTCCTAGTAAAAAGATCAACACATCGACGTAATACGGTCTTTTGTTCTTGTCTGATATGGTAGAACAGGTCGTTTGGTAAATAATAATAAAACATCTGTACACAACATTATAATATCTGTAGACCAAGACGTGTAAGTTAGTAAACCAGTTATGTGTATAAGTAAAATATTTGTGAATTTTATCGTTTTAAACTTTCCCTGTTTTAGGCGCGCATCAAGAAATCTACGAACTCGGAGGAGGGCGCGGAGGAGGAGGGCGGGTCGCTCGCCCAGAAGCAGAAGATCTCGTTCCTGGAGAACAACCTGGAGCAGCTGACGAAGGTGCACAAGCAGCTGGTGCGCGACAACGCCGACCTGCGCTGCGAGCTGCCCAAGCTGGAAAAGCGACTGCGCGCCACCATGGAGCGAGTCAAGGCGCTCGAGACCGCGCTCAAGGTGACACTAATTTGTAAACCAAGTTACACGTTACCGCTAGCTTGTTTGCACCCTTGTTTTTTAATAAAATAAGGGGGCAAACGAGCTAACGGGTCACCAGATGGAAATCAACTACCGTCGCCCATGGACACTCGCAACATTAGGAGAGCTGCTGTTGCGTTGCTGGCCTACATTATCTGTGTTAAACTGATTTATACTGATTATCTGAAAATATTTAAACATTGCAAGTGTTCTCCTTTTTATGTTGGAAAATGCGCTTGATAGAACAGGACATTTCACTGTCGTAACTCCGAGCATTTGAATAAGTATAGTACTCCTCTCAACAACTTATTTAGTATGTAGTTGATAAGAGAAACAAAAGAGGAATATCTCTAGTTGATGTATCGTTGTATAAATGTTACTTGTTGTATCGTAAAATTTTACTTGTTGAGAATTAAAATCATAATTAAAAGAGCAATAAAATCATTTATGATATTTGATATTTTATTAAATTATTAGTTTTTATTAGTAATAGTACATTTTTGTGTTGTTATCACAGGAAGCTAAGGAGGGTGCTATGCGCGACCGCAAGCGGTACCAGTTCGAGGTTGACAGGATCAAGGAGGCGGTGCGCGCCAAGAACCTCGCACGCCGGGGCGTGCAGGCACAAATCGGTAAATAATATTACACTACTGATATTGTTTGTAATTGACAACTATATTTTGATCCAATTTAGTTTAAATCACAGCTGGTTTCGTAACTTTTTTGAAGGCAGAGCGTTTTGCATTGTTGATTGGTTAACGTTTTGACATCAGTCAATCAAAATGGCTGAAATAAATGGAAAAACTTCTGTCAAATACTACTACTACCTTAAAAATTAATTTTTTTTTTCAGTAAGTAGAACAACTTCATAGACCGAAGCTATATAGACTAGTAAACCATAATCTAATGTATTAATGTGTATTACAGCGAAGCCGATCCGCGCGGGCGGCGGACACCTGGCGGGCGCGGCGGGCGTGGTGCGGCCCGCGCCGGCGCACGACATCAAACGTAAATCCATTGTCGTTGGCGCGCGCGGTACGTACACGCACACGTTGTAACGCTCGAGTCCGTTAGACGCACTACAGTATCCGCTCACATCGTGTAACGAGTGACCTAGTTAATGATTTTTTTATATTAGTTCGATGCTAGAAGAATCGAGCATCCAAGCTGTTTTATGACTTCAGTGTCTAATAAGTGATAAAATTAAAAATGTAGTTATGCTAGGCTCGAATGAAGAGTGAATTAGTTCATCATTAAAAGCTAGATGAATCGAGCGCTTAGGCTAGATTATATAACTTCAGTCTCTAACAGGGGCGAAAGTTATCAATTCAAAATATATAACAGTTTTGCTTGACTCGAGTGACAAACACTTTAGTTAGTTTTTTTGTGTTGTTTTCTTTGTTGTGTTTTTATTTGTTTTATATGTTTGGCTTGATGCAGTTAAAGTTGGAGGACAAAATCCTAAGCTATACAAAAATCGCTACCTTAGCTGACATTTTGTCTCCATACCAATATTTGTGGTTTTGAGTGTTGCAACAGACACAAAAATCTGTTTTTTTTTTTGGGTGACGGGTGTGTATAATTCATTTAGTTTACTGTAAAAATATTAAATACATATATGTACAATTAAAAATATTATAGAATTCACTTATTTTATTATATATAATTTATTATATTTTGTATTTAGAGTTAAAATTATATAGTTTTACTTCAATTATAAAAATAATGAATCAAGTCGTCAAGGAGAGTTCAAGTCTTATTACAGGACTAAAGGCTCGAGAGAGTTACAACACTGCCTGTACGTACGTACGCGGTTACACACACATATACACTCACACTAACACGTAATAATTATAAGTAATTGCATGTAATTATAACTTAACACGCTTTGCGTATTTAATTTAAACATTTGCACTATACACTTCAACAGAATATTATATTTATACAAACCTAGTGTAACAAATTTTTGATATTTATTTTAACGTGTGTTTTGTTTACTTTACAGAGGAAAGTTGAAGAGACAGCCGTTACGTCATAGAGAATCTTACTGAAACTTTATAGATGTACTCTAGCATAAGGCGGCAAAATCATTCTTGAAAAAATATACCCATATAATAATTCTAATAATGTTTACGAAAGCCTAATGTAAGCTGCAACAAAAATATTAAAAATATCGTAGAAACCTTTTAGGCTTAACGTTTCGAGCTATCTAATCTTTAAGATCACTAAGTGCACATGTATTTTAGTAAAGATTACAGCTTCCGCCATTTGTGTCTGCGTCGGCGCCCGCGCCGGTGCGGCGCGTGTTTCAGTTCACTTAAAATATTTATTAGAAGGTATTCCTTTACATATAAAAATATTGTTTTTTTTTTTAATATAATCAGATGTTATATTTTTATGGAATGATAGAGCGGAAAGTATTACGTTTCATTCTGATGTGCTTTATATAAATTTGTGCTAAATCATCGTATTAGTTGTAATGGGAGGAAATGGTGCGCCTTCGAAACTGTGAGTACAAAACACCGAGCCAGTTACCAGAGCGGAGAGTGTTGGGTCGCCGCCATTTCTTCCCCGTCGGAGGCGAAACGTTCGCTAGCTGCGATGACTGTATGTTTAGAATGTCGTGAGTTACTTGCATACTTGCATATGCTGCCGCACAAATAAAAAAAATAAAAAAAAATACAAAAAGATCACCAATATTAATCTCGTGGTTGTAGCGTTGCAAGTGTGGTGGCAAATGCAGACCAGAGTATATCTTCAATGTGTAGTTCTAGTGTAAGCTTCTTTTAATATATATTTTTATATTGTGATAAGCGTTGTTATGCCGACATGCGAGCATTTAATAAGTTAACGAAGGACGACCTCGTACGGAGGTGTATCGGGCGACGGAATTTAAAACATACTTTCAACTAAACAATCGCGATGCGATCCGCTTGTGCAAAATGTATTGGATGGTATCGATTTTCTGTATACTATTATTTGTTATATTAAAGAGATAAATATATAAAATCTATAATGTTCGACAGGATAATGAAATTATTTGGAGATTTAAATTAGTATCAAAGATTAGGCATAATATTATACAAATGAACTCTGTCGTATGCTGTGAAAATCGATACCAACTGAGTATTCCACGTGCGGTGCGCGACTGGGCGGCGCGTGTGAGCGCTACCTAGGCGACTTGCTGCACCAGCAAGTTCTCGGCCGTTAGGTAACGACAGCGCCAGATAGATTCCTGAAATTTTAGTGGGCGATTTTTATATTCGGTCGCGGAATATGAAAATCTCTTTCGACTAAACGCAATACGTTCTGGTTACGACTCGCCGCGGCGTTCGTTCGACCCGGGGCAGCGTGGGGACCAAACTGCAAACGCTCGGCTGAGTAAGTCGATAGTGCATGACAATAATGTGACGTCATTCCCCGACTGAGCCCGCGTATACCGGTTCGAGCGAGCGCCGCGCGCCTCGGCAGCTCCCCCGTCCTTATCTACCGCGCGCCGGCCCGCCGCGCCGCGTCGCGACTGACCGATCGGCGAAGGCTTCCCTCGGTCCGTTGATTTACTTTTTTTTTATAGTTCTGACAGATCCCAATGCTTTTTGAATTCCTTTCGCGGCTAATCGTATCGTCGTACGTCCGCTTTCGATTCGGTTGAAGTTCTCTATTCGCTTTTAGTACGCATCAGCTTCTCGGTAGATCTGTAACTCTGTAAGTACTTATGAGATATCGTTAGATGTTAGCGCGTACGCACCTCACGCTGCGTCGGGAGGGGTCCTGGAACGGGCGCGCCCCAGAAAGCCAAAGATAAATCACAACCACTAGATTTATTGATCGAGATTATTCGCCAGCTGAAATTATCGTCGGTCCGATCCGAAGCGCGTTCCACGGCTCCTCGATCGTGTTGCAATACATTATATCATTTAGGTGTAAAGTTATAGTAAATTATTTCATACTTAAGTTAGATATTTGAGTTTATTATTTTTATTTATTGTAAAGCAAAAAAAAAACTAAATTATCATGTTTGTTTTCACTTTTGAAGTGTTGTACGCTTTTTATATACCTCTTTTTTACAAAGTAGAATCATGATCAAATGCATTGTACTATTCAAAATTGGGAGATGCCTACGAATGCATTCCACGAGGAAGGCAGTATTTTGTTGAGTCATAAGTAACTTCTTTTGTTGGATGTGTATGAGAGGCTAATATCGGTTTCCCGAACCGACAGGCTTGCCTTTGCACCAAGTGATTTAGTTTGTATTGACATCTTTTGTATGATGTATTTAATATATGGAAAATTCTCCAAACGAGTGTTTTCTTGATTTTTTTTATTTATTTTAAAATAAAACTATGAATTTAATTTGCTACTGAGATTTTTATTTATACTTACCCCACTTATTGAGACAGATTTTGTTCATAATAAAGTGTTTATTGATAACATTTGGGACACAGGGACAGAAATAATACAGCTGCATATTTATGTATATCTATTTATTAAAACAATAATATAATTATAATGACATTTGGTAACGTTATAAAATATTACAATCTATAATTCCTTGTACTCATTCCACACTCAGAGTGCCTAGTGTGAGTTTTTTGTTTGACATTCGATCATGAACGCGTTTGGCGTTTACTAAGATTTTGTATGGGATTTGTACAGCGCCACCTAGACATTCTCACAGGAGCCCAATTCCCATACAAAATCTTAGTAAACGCCAAACGCATTCACGATCGAATGTCAAACAAAAAACTCACACTAGGCACCCAGATCATTGATCAACCTCTCTTTAGTGGCTCACCTATTCAAGGTCAATTACTACTTGATGAAAAAAATGTTATTTCGTTGTATTTACCCGAATTTACAACACACAAAAATTTAACTCCCATGACCCATTATTACATCGACAATCCTTTTATTCGTAAGATTAATTACTCATTTCGATATGATGAAGATAAAATGTTAAAAATGAGTATGAAACTATAACAATATAATCTTTATAATTATTCATTTGGTATAGTATAAAAATATTTAATAAAATTTCGGATTTAATAGTTATAGCTTTTATATTATGTTACTAGTGCCCAGTTTCTGTTCTTATAGTAGAAGTTTATGTATTCAACAGAGTTGTTATTGTTAATTATTTGACGTGTTAACCTACGTGTTAACATTAGCCAATTACAAGCTAGCGAATAGATAAACTCTGGTCAAAAATGATATTAATATCTATCTTTACAACAGCGCTTTTCATTTTGTTACGCGTTTGGATTACATTAGTCATCACAACCTCTATTGAATAAATAAACAACTACTTATATTATGTCGAATTCACTTCAGAAACCGAGCACATATAAAACTATTTCTACATACTAATCGCCTTTTCTAAGTAAAGCTACAATATTATTAGTCGTCATAAAGCTACAAAAAGTTAGAAGGATTTTAACCACATTTTTTTTTCTCTGATCTAGTGCAATTTTCTGTCTAGTAGTATTATTCTTACGTACGTATGTATGCAGCTCAGGCGACATAATAAACGTTAGGGCTTATTTACATTATGATTTTAGCAAGAATCTGAATCACTGGATTCGAGCCCTGGATCAGTGCTATATAAAAAAAACAATATGCCAATTGTCCACCAAACAATTATAGCGGTCAATTTTTTTCATGCACATGATTCGAATTCGTAGATTGAAGCATAAATGATATAAAAATTACTTCAGTACCATTGTAATAAATACCTAATATTGGTTTTATTGCACCCATCACAATTGATTTAGCAGCTAGCAAAATTTTCAATTTCATACAAACTACATAAACATTAAACATACATTATAAATAATACTTTTATAAAAACATCAAGAAAATAAAAAGTACACGTTAGACAATAAGCAATGAAATAAATAATATTGAAAAAGAATAAGAATATCACAGATGGGCATTGGAAATGTTTGACTTCACATTGATCTACTTTTTATAAGCGAACAATAATTACTATTAGTAGGTATCTTATACATGATTTCAGATTACAATATAGCTATGTAAGTTTTAAAACGTTAGAGAAACTTTTCCAACTACTAGTATCGTAATTTCTTTGCGATACATTTTAAACTTATAGTCCATTCTCGAGAAGAAATTGTTCTGCATTTGCAGTCAGATTTTCAACTATTTCTGACCGAAAAAGTCATTACTCATTACAAATCAACGTAGTTTATTTTTACTACTTATGACATACAAAGTGGTAAAATATATGTGTTAAAATTATATTATAGCTACAAGCGTGTGTCTGATTTTAAATGTATATAAAATTGATAATATATGCAGGTACCGCTAATTTGTTCTTAATATTGTTAACTATCAGAGCGCTTCATAAGTATCACTTATAGGTTGGTGACTTATGGAGTGACTCAATCCGTTTTCTCTGGTGGTCGATGAAACTCTGAAAAAAAAAGCACTAAGTTACAAATGTTTGCAAAACTTAACTGACACAGAAGTAGAGCTTGTCTTACTTGAAATTATGCGCCCTACTCTCGTATTTATATTATAAAATATCCTAACCGCAACCGCACTAAGCGACACTGAGCTGCAGCGGAGCGACGCGACACTTCACGTTCCATGGCACTGACGTTGTGTCGCATAGCACTGCCGTCGTGCGGTTTCGCTCTTACGATTGCAATTTGCATACAAATAATATTTAACCGTGACGTGTCGCGCTCCGCTGCAGACTGCAGTGTAGTTAAGACTTCCGCCTAGTAGGTCTTACCTTTTCCCCTCCCCTATTTTAACCCCCTGGGGGTTGAATTGATCAAAATCCTTTCTTAACGGATGGGTACGTCATAACATCTACCTGTATGCCAAATTTCAACCCGATCCGTCCAGTGGTTTGGGCTGTGCGTTGATAGATTACCATGTCAGTCAGTCACTTTTGAGTTTTATACATATAGAAGAGAAGGCTAGTATCATTACATACACAATAATAAGAGTTCGTCAAAACCCACTACAACATCCATCCAATAAACAAACCGCGAAATATTGAAGAGCCGTCGTAACGAAAGTCGGAAGTTTTGTGTCGCCTATCTTGTTAAAACAACTTCCTTAAAACTTTATTGCTATGTCAATTACTGTAGTTTCAAAGATGTGGTAGGCATCATTATAAACAACTTGGATCGTTTGACTGATGTGTTATCTTTAATCTAATTTTTAGGCTTTAAGAATTCTGTAAGTATATAATTTTTTGTAAGTTTCTCACAGCAAAAAGCTAATAAAGTGCTTGTTTCACCACTTTATTATAAAGTGCCGAATAGGCTATTCAGAGCTTTTTTGACTGATTCTCCTTACTTTATCTGTCAAGTTAAGTGGTGGATAGCCTATTTCACCACTCTTAAAGTCTAGCCTTTCATTGACCTTTAGAAAATAAACTTGAGTTCCTGTTTTATACAGTAGCGAAATCACGCGTGGCATAGGCGGGTTTAGACTGCCGCAGATATAGAATACAACATGGTTAAAGATATACTCCTTTTTATTCGAAAAGGTTGGTGCAGGATTTTATTTTACGTGTATCTTTATACATATCTCGAGATACACAATTAAGGTATACTGCAAAAATAGGTACCAGCGCAGTACCGTTTACTAATCTAATGGAAAACAACTAACCTAAAACACACAACCCTCCCGGCAGTCGGGTAAAAACTTAAATAAAGGACATAGGGTACCCACAGCTACCTACTTGAAAGTTAATTTGGTGACGTAATTTATCGATTATACTGCGATTAAACGATTATTCTGAATGTGACCCTTCGTCGTTCGTAGGGTTGTCAGCGCGAACAAAATTTTCACATTTTCGATGAAATAATGAATTTAATTCCCAAGTGATATAGCTTTAATAATTATTATTGACGTTAGTATTTAATAAATTCAGTACCACCAAACTAATTTAGGTGAAAAGAACCAGCAGAATGAAAAATGGTAAAAATAAATCTAATAGTTTTTCGCAGTTTAAGACTGTAATTTTGGATGCATCGACTAAGTCAACTTGTTTGCCTTATTGTTAAAATAGTTTCAAACCGACAATAACTTTACCTATTTTACTAGATGAGACAACCCATTTCATGCTGATTTTTAGTAAAAAAGTGATCGCTGTTATCCTTTCAATTCGTCCAAATAACGTTTTTCGAATCTGACAGCCCTATCTGAAAGTAATATAAGATACGCGCAATTTACCCTTCTGTAGGTCGACTGGTAAGCCGACCGTTACACTCGACCTCGTCTATATACTATATAGTATATACTGATGTACATAATAATTAAATATACAGGGTCTCACTTAACATTTTTGAAAATGTTAAAATTAGTAAATTACGCACCTAGGGAAGGAAAATAAGAAATGTCTCAGATCACATGGTGTGTCAACAAACATGTGATCTGAGGATTTCTCATTTACTTCCCATGGTGCGTATACTATTTTTCTCATCGACGGAGGCGGCAAACGGCAACATCGGTAAGCGCAGCGGGAAGAAAGTTGACTTTTCTGCCCGGAGGTGAGAAATAACAATTTTCTAATGTATGAAATATGAAATTCTCGTGTCACGTTGTTTGTTGCCAAACTGATTCGAACTAATGATATATTATCTAACTAGCTGTTGCCTGCGACTTCGTCCGCGTTAGCACAGTAGATCACAAGTATTATTTTTCAAAAATATTCAATAATACTCTAAGTAGAAGTAAATCCATTCAGTTCTTTCTGAGTTTATCCCGGACATACATACAAACAGATAAACAGCACAGCATTGACTTTTCCTACGATTTTATTATATGTTTAGAAGTAGGGTTATTGTTAAAATGAAATAAGCACTCGAAAAGCATAACCTTCTTTGTGATACAGTCGAGTAAAACTTATATTTGTCCTAGGATCTTTGTATTTCATACGTTATTTCGGATATGCAAATTAGATGTTGGCCGACTCTCAGACCTACCCAATAAGCACAAATTTCAGCAAAATAGGTCCAGGCGTTTCGGAGTTAACCAATAAACACCAAAACTTTTTATATTAGACTACAAGTAACACCGTTAAGATTTTTATAGCTGACAATTCTCTGTTTAAAAGACCAAAGAAAACGCTCTCAGCTGACAAGTAAAAATAGCAAAATGTTAAAGAAACGAAGTAAAAGCGGGGAGTTGCATACACTCCGACACTGAATTATCACCGTATATATTGTAGAAAAGAAAAGACTTGCCTCTTTGCAAATAGAATTAATAAAAGTTGCTTGTTTCTTGCAATACATTTTGTTGAAAAAATCTTTGAAAAATATTTTACATGGTTTAAGTGTCTAACTTTTGACAGAGCAAATGAGATAAACAAAATATATTATTGTGTTATAGAGAAAGCATGGAAATAAATTATTAACCCATTAATCCCCAAGCGGCACCCGTCTGCCGCATAACAATTGAAAATCCATTGTGTCTGTTTATTTTTTCCATCTCAAAAAAGGGCAAAATGAGACCTTTTTACTGGAAAAAATGGCCACCGATAGTTGCATTGATGTAATTTGAAGATAAATTACGGGAATAACAGTTAAAGACTTCCAATTCGGTACAACTTCATGTAACATATCGAGCGGTAACAACCCTAGTTCGATAGTCGATAAATTGGGCTAGTGATGTACGTTATATTGTCGATAATTAGACCTAGATTATAGTGTTATGTAAGTTAGCATCTCTTGCGATTTAATATCAATTTGCTATATTAATATCATACTTTACAGACACTTTAAAAGAATAATTATTGAAATGAGTGTCTATAAAAGTAAACACCGATTGAGTTATTGATTGGGTAATTATTTAAAATCAGACCAATAAAATATTTTATGTAACACTAACATTTTTGTAAAACTTCTAGAACAAAGTCTTTCCGGTCTTTCACCAATATAATATCTACGATTTGACCAATACAAATGAGCCATATCGCACCGATTTCGGATTCCGAGTATGAAAATTAAACGACGCAGACACCGGACTATGCAAATTATGAGCCAGTGCGTTAGCCGAAGCAATTTCGAATACCTATTATGAGAATTAAGCTCCCGTATTACTGAGAGTCGATAGTCAGAGCCCTTTAGTCGATAGTCGATAACTTTTTGCACATAACTAGTGTTGGCCTTACGTTTTACGATGTCGACATATGGCTCAAGAGTCGAAATCGTGGCCATTTAGGGAATTATTGGTTTGTTCCGAACCGTACGTGGAACTCCAAATATTGTTGGAACTTATTACAACTATTGTAACATTGTAAGAATTATTTATGAAATAAGCTACGTGTGAGTCTGGGCTATAATTCTTTTGAGCTAAGTTGATATTAAATTAAATGAAATAGCTATTAGCTGTAAGACAGCCTGTTTGTTCAGCTTATTTTAATGTGTTTATTATATATTTTAGTTTTAAGTTGACAGCACAAATTAAGAATATAAAATCTATCTATGCTTTCATTTAAAAGTCTTAATAATATAATAACAGTAAATTATAGCTAGATATTGCCCCACTTAAATTTTCCGGGAAAAACTATCCTATATCAATTTTTAGGACTCCACGTATGTCCATAACAGACCTCCAATCAGTTTAGTGTTTTTATCGTGTGGAGGTATCACAATTTTGTATATTATATAATACTTGTTGGAAAAAAGTTTTTACATAATATTATGCTCTTCAAGTTTTTGTTGCGAGAAAAAAAATGATGACTTATAATGCAAGCTTATACAAGGTGTAACAAAACTAACTGATAGAACTTTAGGGTGTGTAGTACTTATTCCTTGTAGAGAGTTCACTGTGAAAGTAGCAGCGCTGAAAGACCAATTTTTTCACTTTTG
>DWTA01000041.1:0-17653 GCA_018236805.1 Plebejus anna | reverse complement strand
GACACAGTGCTGTGTATAATAAGACTCCGTCCGCCTTTTTTCTACGTTCATGAATTTCATAATAGTCGTGATTTGATGGCTGGATTTGACGTAACGCCATCTACCTATAAATCAACTTCTCTAAAAGCACATAGAACTTCTACCTTACTTACGCCTTTCTAATATTGTGTGTTAACTAGACCGACGTCATCTGTAATCATACCCTTTTCTAACGACCCACCTTCGAAGTTATTTAGGATACATGGATCAAATTATGATACCTTCATAAATATATTGTATCAGCTCTGACAGAAACAATAACTTTTGTAATTGTGACTATTGTATCTATTCCTTTTATCTATTGGAGATAGATTTTTTGTAAAGATAAAATGATTATGTAGTTTGTGAATTGTGAGATAACATTTTAAAGTTTTTTAAGTATTTCTTTGCTTTATTTTTGTCTTTTAAATATTTTTTTAAACTAATCATGGATTTTGTCAATCATTATCAAAACTCAAAACAGACACCTCACGCTTAATTTCTTGGCTTATAAAACGTAGTTATAAACCATACATTAGCACCACAGCATCACATTACAAAGTAAACATAAAAGGCTTATAAATTTTAAATGTAATAAAGTGGAAAGCAGAAAGTGATAGTGTTCTTGAGCGTGATTTAACTCTGTAACATCTTTGTTGTCTTTGAATTTTGTAATTCATAACTTTCTACCACAGTACTTACTTTATTTTTTTTAAAGTTAACTAGGAGACAATAATGAATATTAAATAGGACAATATGATTTCCTTTATCATAATATTAAGTGTATCGATGTAAAATTTAAGGGAATACCGCATAATATCATAAGTATAAAAATTTTCATAATTAAAGTACAGTAAAAGTTAAAGTACTCATAACTTTAAATTAAGTCGAACGATAAAAACCTCCACCTGCGTCGGTACAGGAGACAGCGTGGGAGGTGACGACTTAAAGATTGAGGAATTTTTATCCAACTTTTATATCGGTATCAGGTGTCCACGTTAATTTGAAAGAGTATCTTTCCACGGCCTCGCATCAACAGGTGAGGCGGCTTGGCGCAGGCGCCGCGCGCGCGTCGATACCGCGCCCCGCCACCCGCGCATTCCCGCACAAACCCGCGCGGAGCTCATTCACACCCACACACGCAACACCGCACACCAGTGTATTATCGCGTGGATATGACGTAGGCTCACACCCCACACATGCACTACTGCACACCTACATACGACCCGTGCATACGACGTACGCTCATACGATTGCACACAAGCACGCGCCACACACTTACACTTACATATAGCCTCACTCGACTAAAAATGCCTTTTGTACTCCAAAATAGCACCGCATTCTTGCTTATATTTATCACGCTGACACTAGCCGTTCCCCGCGGTCTATATTGTACTTTAAATTACAATTTAAAACTCAAAATAAATTTGGTTTATGTCTTAGATCTTCGAGATCAAATTTTCAATCTCAGTGATGACATTGTATAAGCATTTGGTACTGGTCTGTATGTCTATTACCTCTTCACGCCCAAACCGCTGAAACTGACTTTGCTAAAATTTTGTACGGTGATACTTGGAGTCCCGGAAAAGGAAAAAGGATATATTTTTTCATCCTGGAAAAATGTACGGATCCCGCGCGATAAACGAATTTTGGCGCAATCATCAAGTTTTTTATAAATTACGAGCTTTTGCCCGCGGCTTCGCTCGCGTTAAGAAGTATTATTATATACAAAATTTCATCCCCCATTTTAACCCCTTGGGGTTGGAATTCATCAAAATCCTTTCTTAGCGGATGCCTACGTGATAACATCTACCTGCATGCAAAATTTCAGCACGATCCGTCCAGTGGTTTGGGCTGTGCGTTGATAGATCACCATGTCAGTCAGTCACCTTTTAGTTTTATATATATATAGATATATAGATAAACCTAATAAAATAAAGTAAAAAAAGACAACAGAAATGTAATAAATTTTATTTTTATTTTACTTTAAACCAGTAATTTATTTTTTAATAGATTTAACCAACTGTCAAATTAAATAACTGTTAAACATGAAGTCACAGTAACCGCAAAATAATAAATTAGTTTTTGAACAGCTTTAATGTTTTAATTAGCTTTTTTATAATTCGCATTTGAATTATAACTATTCGCAAGTGACGTAATAATATAACGTAGTGTTTCGTACAAAGTTTAATCGATATAAGTAATCAATAAAGGCTTATAAAGGTTGTTTTATTGTTTGGTTTACTCTTCTTTACTTAACTGAACTTTTTATTTCTCTTCTTCGAGTCTTTCACTTTATCACAACAAATGACGCCCGAAACTTCGTGCCACAAAAGTCATTTATCGCACGGGAACGGTACATTTTCCAAGATAAAAATGAGACTCGAAAGTATCTCCATATCCAGCAAAATCAGCGGTTTGGGCGTGAAGAGAAATGATAACAGACTGACACACTTTCGCATTTAAAATATTAGTATAGATAACTTTATTAGCCTTTCAATTAAATAAATTCAATGGATGATGCGAAATGCAGGCTATATTTAGGTGCGGCGACGTGCCTCAGCCGTCCACGTTGCATTGTTGACGTTGACATTTAGACCGGCCTACGACCCGTACCGCCTCAGTCACGTCCCAGTCTATAGGCACGATTGAGGGTTAACTCATCTTGATACTTGATTTATGTACTCAAATACTTTGGTAAGCGTTCTATGTTCCAAAAATACATAGCAACTAGACGGATGTATATTTTTTTTAAACATTGAGTTCGTACCAAAATCTAGAGCGAACAATAGTTATGTCCACTTTGTAAAGACATATGATTTTTTTTCATTATAAAAAGCTAACATTTGTATTTACGAACTTTTGTAGCTTAAAATTTTGATATTTTTCTTTTGGGAATACTTTTAATAATATTTTTTCTCGTTTTACAATTTAATTTTCATCGAACCGACTGGTTGAGAGATCATGTGCCACGCATAGGCCATGCTTCAGAGGCAATGTGTTGACAAAATGCTCGATACCACGTGTTTTAGCGATAGTCTATAGTTTGTTACCTTTGAGGTACAACATTTATGAGATATAATTTTATAGTTTATGCACAATTATGGATAGTGGCGGCCTTATTCATTGCAAGGTCCCGGCAGGTCTTTGCGAGGCTCTAGGCAGCAGGTATTTGCGAGGCCCTCTGTCTTACGGAAAAATACCTTGCGAGGCTCCCTGCAAGAGCGAGATGAGACCCCGGGTGATTGCCCTGTTTGCCACCCCCTAGGGCCGCCATTGATTATTATGCATAAATACTAATTAAGTAATTTGCAATGAAATGCAATGAAGAATCAGGAAAATTGAAGAATGATTCATATTTTGAGCGTACGCATAGAAGCTTAGGGAGTTTACACTGGTTAAGTGGCTATATGTATTTATTCATATTACATGGTCGTTGAAGATTACGGAAGCTAAGACCTAATCAGTGCAATGCAGGCCAGGATTAGATATTCCTATTGTCCTCTCGGAGACAATTATTATTATCAGCAATTAATGATATTATATTCACATTAGTATATGATTTGTACCTACACAATTATTCTTATAGAAATAACGATTAACCAGCCTTCGGCGTCGGATGATCTGGATGAAGTGGAGAACTTACTTTGCGTTCAGAAATTATAATTATTTTTAAAGTAGAGGGAACGATGATTCCGTAACATGTAATATATTATGTTTACAGTTGGTTGGTTTAAACAATAACTAAATGTTATTAAAACGGTCAAAGATTTGGGTTAATATTTTAAAAAAGGTTTCATGATGTCACCAAAACGAATGGGCGGGACTTTAATCAACGAAAGGCTTTTATCAACTATTCTTGAACGAACACTTTTGCCGTTTCACCATAATTGCTAATGTAACAAAACGTTATGTAATTTTTGTCTGTCATTTCTACCTGATTTCACCATGAGGAGGTGTTTTGAGTTTTTAATTTTTGTCCGACAAACTCGAGAGTAATGGTTCACAAACTACTAGTATCCATACTAATATCCCTGAAAACTACCAGGATTCCCACGGCTCACCCTTTTTTTAATCAGTGTTCTAGGGTCCTAGCTGGCTTGGGTTATAGAGATGTTGTATGAACAATTAGGGCGCGTTCAGACGTGCGCGTGCCCGTAACGCAGAAAAAAATATTTATCAAGTGATTGGACACACGGAATCCGATAATTCGTCGCCACGCGGATTGCGTCGCCATGTGGATTACCCCATGACAGTATAAACACCGTAAAGAGTATACTTGATATCCAAGCATTAGGCTTCCTTCTTTTATTTAACGGTAGGTTATCGCTTGATCGTAACCTTAAGAAAATTCATAGTTAATTTCCAGAATGTTACCCTACGTACTAACAGATAATAAGGTAAAGGATACGTTAGTAACATACTATGATCGTATCGGTAAGCCGGTATATATTAGTAATCCAACACGTAAACTTCGATCATGCTGCATACCCAACATATGGGAAAGATTAAAAGCGTAAACTGAACGAGGTAAAATATAGTCTAGTCGTGTTAAGACGGCTGTAGATCGTTTTCTTTTAACTAACAAAAGTATTTTACATTATGCAGATTGTAGAATGTTGAGGTACTTTAACAATAATAAGCACCCTCAACATTTTGTACTTGTAAAACTAGCCGGTTAATAAATTTAATTTTAATAAAATATATATTTTAACGCCTAACTTACGCGAAAGTGTTAATTATTGTTTTTTTCTATCTGTCTGTAATCTGTATCTAACCTCTTTACCTTGAACATAATAATATGGCATCTATCTTAGTCTCTAGTTTACACTCGTAAAACTTAGGGTTTCCGAGTGACAAAGGTGATTTGGGCGATATAAAGTTACGTTTAATCTAAAGTACGGCTATAAAATCAATTCAAAGTTGAATATAGAACAAGAGGTCTCTTGTTTTACAAATTTTTGACTTCGCAAATGATTTCAGCTCAAAGTGAAACTTTGTTTTGGTTCAGCCAACAACCTAAATTAACTCTTACACTTCATCCTTTCCGAGTATTTGATTTCTATAAACGACTGCCAAAACTTTAGCACGGAAGTTGTAATGACTCTATTGTAACAAAATTCGTTTAACCTTGATTATGATAAAAGCTATGAAATTAACTATGATTTTTATTCTTTCTAACTGAGATGTAGACAGATTTTAGTCGCAAATTGGAACTGTACATTTTTTTTTAAATCACAAACAGCCTGTGGTTCATGTTTCCCTCTTAAGCAGTAGTATTTTACTTATAAAACATAACACAATACCTTTTTATTTGCCACAAACAACAGTCACTAAATATTTATTATAACGAACTGCTCACCGCCAATTTGCGGAAAATAAAACGATTATTTTAATAGCCAACACGTCTAGCTTAACGTACATACTTACATATTTTATGTACTAAGTTACTATAGACCATTTAAAGTATCAATTATTTTATTTTATTTTGCAAAATATTAGTATTTGAGCCATGAATCTTAAATTTTCTCGTATATATATATAGTATAAACTATCCTACATCAATTTCCGGGGCTCAAAGAATATTTAAACATTTACTTACCCTAATCACTGCAACGATGGAAGTGTGTAGAGACAGGCATTCTCCGATCTAAATCCATATCAATACTAATAATAAAATGTCTATCTGTATCTCTATTACCTTTTTCACATCCCCACTGCTGAGCCAATTTCGGCTGGGATTGACATAACGCGATTAAGCTTTGTAGGTCTCTCATATGCTTAGGAATCAACTTCTCTACTTTCATCTTCTCTTCTCTGCTCTTCTCTCCTATAGTACATTTACTATACTTTTCCGCGCAAAATAGATGTTCAAATAGTGTACCGCGATTTACGGCCGATGCAATAATCAGAAATCACCCGAGAACACCTCTTTATTACTCACTATTAAGGGCCCTTCACCTGGACCACAATTTATTGAAGGAAGCCTTTTTTACCTGGAAACAGAACAAAAATACCGACATATTTATGTTTCCCGGTTTAAATGGTTCGACGAATAATAGAACAAATACAAGATAACGTAATATTCATGTTGTTATAATACAATCGAATGTTAAGCATTGTTTTATTTTTGCTTTTTATTAAAATATGTTACGTTATTAGAAACCAGATAATGAGATACTTCCGTAGGCGTTTCCACCAGAGATGTGCAGTTGCGAGGAATGTGTTTTTGAGAACCAATAGAAACGCTTCATTTGCTTGACAACATTCAGCGCAGCGATTCTATTGGAAACTCATCTCTGATGGTAACGCAGCCTAAACGGCGTAAAGACATTTGTAGAATGTTTGTACAATGTTTTATAGAATAAACACAAACAATTATAAACATAGGAGTCTGCAATAGTTTGTTGTCCTCGCCACATTCAAGAGAGGCTCTTACTTATTTATTTTGATTTTGTAAGTAGTATTTTATTTAAGTATGTTGTGATTTTATGTTTTGTTTAGTTTCATGGGGGTGGCATAGTCGGTCACCGACAAAACCCCATTAATAAATAGAAAAAAAACACAAACAATTTGATAATTATTTTGATAACCGCTTAAAACAGCTGAAATTTGATATGCTAGCCCACACAACTTGCCTTTTACATTTTCGGGGTAACCCAAAAAAAAAAGGGTGTTGGAAATTAGAATGCTGTTTTTACGCGAGCGCAGACTTGAGTAAAAACTAGATTATAATAAAACTTAGAGTGGGTTGCACCAGCTTATTTTACCTATAACTTTTACCATAACAAAAAGTCAAATGAACTGTCAAATCTCTAGTAAAAGTTCATTATGGACGCCATATTTGACGATAACCTTAACTTTAACTATAACTATACGCCTCTGATGCAGCTCACCCTAAATGGTAATTAAAACTGGACAGTATACTAATTGATATTCCACATATCAACCTAATATATTGTTTTAACTACATCAAGCACAGGTTGCGACATGGTACTAGATTTTTCACTGAAATATTAACCGTCTCTAAACGAAGGAAAACTCTTACGTCTCTACTGAAATCCTTCTGGGGCTTGAAATTTCGTCATTTTACGCTACACAGGGGACGTTCTGTAGCACCACAATCTTCACCAGTAAATTTCGGCTTTTCTCAGAATCTTTGTAATAGATCTTAGGCATTAGTAACTGTATTATGTTCGTTTTATCAGCGTCCGTTTCAAAGGTGATAAGTGAGTATTATAATTTAAAGGACCTAATCCATTGAATTATAATTATTATTAAGGATATTTCAAATTGCAGTAAATGAACGTTGTTCTAACGACAACAAAATATTATTTCATGTTTTCTTCAATTAGATATACTTGCGAAACCAAGATTTAAAACCCTGTTTTAAAATAATAATATTACTATATTATTATTTTAAATAATATTACTATATTATTATTTAAAATAATAATATAATAATAAATAACGGTTGAAATTGGTACTATATTTTGGTTTAGAATCAAAATCAAAATTTAATGTTCATTTTTGATCACTTAAATAAATATATAATCACATTATCATTAAATCACAACGCCATTAGGTATCTCTAATTTACTTCCTTCTAATTACAATGTGGCAAAGCAGTTTAATTACATTACTGGGAATTAGGCAATGATGCCATTACACCATATTACTGCTATCCAAGTCGTATTAGATGTCTGCGTGGGATCGCAATGCAACTTAATGAACAATACGTAATACTATCATAGCAGGTGACTTCTTTTGTCTTCCCGGAATCAATGGATAAAGCTTATGTATTAATATTGCCTTATAACCTACGCTTATAATGTAACAATAATAACTCCCACACCGGTTTCGGTGAGTGGCTGTTTTCGTTGAAACCAGGCCAGTTACGCAGGAGTAATTTAATAGTGCCCAAGTGTGTGCGCAGTAGACATGAGAACTCTCTATTCCTTTTACTCTCATAACCTATTGGGACGGACTACCGACACGACTGGCGAGAGATAAGGCGCAGGACCGACTTTTTACATGCCCATCCGACGCATGGATCGTCTTACTTGTCAGACAATCAGGTGATCAGCCTGCATTGTCCTGGAAACTTGGAAATAACATGCTTCCAACGCCGGAATCGAACCCACGACCTGCAAGTCAAGAGCGACGCTCTAGACCACTGGACCACGGAGGCATATTGTAACAATGTTATACTTACAAGACACAAAGTCATTGAATAAAAATGGTCGAAACTAATGAAATTATTTTCACAGAAGTTGTCCGTAACAAATCTTTTGACACCTTATTAATTAAAATATAATCTGTAGCTCAGCGTACTTTAAAAAGAAAGATCATACAAAAATATTGTCTGTTATATTTTCGTCTCATGCTTTGTCGTAAAACAATTCAAGGGCGCACCCTTTTGCCTCACAAAAACAACGAATTTCTAATAAAATATCCGCTACCTCGAAATAGATTTTATAATATTATTCTCGGTAACTGTGCCACGAACATGTAGCAAGTGTGCTCGTATTATGGATTAGAATATTTTTTACGTTGACCTTTCACGAAATGTAAACATTGTACAAATAGCCCATCACGTAGTTACCCATATGGACGGTAAGTGTCACTAGTTCAAGGATCCCCGTAATTAATTAAGGGCGCTGTCTATTATTGTTTAGTGACAATAATTTTACCTGTAATATATATTTCAGGAAGATATTATTATTATTATTATGTATTGATATACAGGGTGTAACAAAATTAAGAGATAATATTTTATAGTGTGTAATGTATTAGTCTATACCCATTTATGTGCAACAAATGTTATGTCATAATGCACAATTTGATAAAATGCAATAAAACCAGTTTCTTTTCTAGTTGGCAATAAAACGTGGTTTTTAATGCTCTTAGAACATGATATTATGTACTAAGTAATTGTTAGTATTTCTAAAGAATAAAGATACATTTTACAGGAAATTCCTAATAGAGTTTTGGAAGGAACTCAAAATAACATATCTATAAAATAACTACATTTTTCCGCACATTTACTCGTGAAAGAATAATATATTACAACGGTTAATATTATACCAACATTAAAAACTGAAATAATACAAATTCTGGGAAAAGTATGAAACAATATCTACTAAAACTGCCTACTACTATATTACGATTATTAATAATATGAAACCAATTATAATTAATTACCCGATCACAACCTCAACTAATATAGTTTTAGGTAGGTCTATACTATACTCTATACGATATAAAGGCACGTGGAAGCCTGTCATCAATGTTAATTAATTTATATCTATTAGGTTATTAAGTAACGGTCGTTATGCTGGGGTAAATTATTACAAGATAGTTAATAGTTATAATATTATGTTTTATTATCTACTGTCTACATTGCGATATCTTAATAAAAGTAACAGAGCGGAATTCTAATATAAGGGGCAGTAGGTAATTGCAATTAAGATGACACATTAAAAAACTGATCTTTATTTATTGCACAAAAGACATCTAATTGACAGACTTGCCGCCCGCGGTGTCGTTCTGTTCCAATTTTGAGTGCCCTTTTTAAAAATTCTTCATTTTTAAAAGAACCCCTTAAAATTGGAGGGCAAGTTCCAAAATTTAAAGCAGTATACTGGCCAGTACTCTTGATGTCTTGAATACATGAACTCACATAAAGTTAATATACCTAGCGGAATAGAGAAACAAAGACCTGAGCAAGCGAGATGTCACTATCACTAACACTGCGTGGTAAAAAGAGACGTGTGATACATGACAGTAGCACTCTTTTTTTGAGGTCCAGTCAGCCCGTATCAGCCCGTTGACAATTTACTCTCGAATTCATGTTCAATCATGCTTGTGTAAGTGTATACGTACACATATATTTTTAACATAAATGAAAACCGATTTCGGTTTCGTTTGACAGCTCGAGTTTGTTGCTCTATTCCGCTAGGTATATTAACTTTATGTGTACTTATGCCAAAAGTGAGACGTATTTCTTGCATTTGTCATATTTGCAATAATAACATAGAATCATATTTTACGTCAGTTAAATTTCGGCCAGTACATTTTAAAGCAAATCAAACAGCAAATAGTATGGCGTCGATACACGTCATGAGCGCTGCTTAGTATACTGTGTTTAATTTCGGAACTTGCCCATGAAAAGTTGTTACAACAGTCAAGTGTCCTTGCTTTAGAATCACAAAGCTTGTCGATCTGCAATCTCAGCTAACTGATTTAGTTACGAACAGGCGTGTTGGACACGCGACCACTTGTTACAGCGCCATGCCGGTACACTGTAGAGAACAAAAAAGTTATTGCAATACTAAGAACAAGTAGGATAGCTGAATAAAAAGTGTTGAGTGTTAAAAGAAAATAATAAAAACATATATCTGTCTCATTATTATCAGTCGCATTGCTTCAAAGCACTTTATAACTTTACTTGTACTGAGAGAATTAGTGCGAGTTACTTTGATTACTGCGAGTGCAGGTGATTTGTTCAAGTGATTAGTGATCAGGAGAAAATAAAGGACTTGCATTAATCAGTCGCTGTCCACACGTACTTTTTCCTGATTACTAATTACCTGTACTAAGGACTTGCACTGGTTACTAACTAAGGTGAATAGGGTGGTGTCATGAGAAATTAAGATCTTAGCAAGCGATATTGACTGTTGTCAATATCGCTTGCTAAGAATTGCAGTATTAGGAATTCAAAAGAACTTTCAGTAACTTGTCAATGCAATTAGTGCTATAATTGAATTGAAACTTTCATTATATTTAAAATGCAAATCTATTTTAGAAAAACTGAACACGTTATTAAAATTAAGTTAAGCTTTTTCAATTTTTATTTTTACAAAAGTAAAATATTTAATACGCAGTACCCGTGATATTTGGTTTATTTTGAAAACTTATCAAAGATATTTTGTGTCTACTATTAAGTATACACGAATATTTAATAAAGCGTACGTAAATTAACATCATAATAAATTAAAACAATCATAACTTGGAAGGATAAAATTCCCTTACAATATTAATTGCTCAAAATAATGATCCATAATAACTTTACAAAGTCATTATGAATGAAGGTGATACGTTACTTGAATAATATAGAATCTATACTCTACATAATCTACTTGTTTAAACGTAATTATCTGAGACAGGAAAGCAACAATTTGATAAAATTATCTTCAATAGTAGGTAGATATACCGAGAATTTTCAAAAGTATGTCCAATTGGACAGACTTCTGAATATGTTTTTACAATGTAAACAACTTTTATTTATGAAAAAATATATTTAGCTGCGATGTAAGTGTTGGCATAAAACAATAATTTATTCATTACACCTTTGTTATATTTGTTTGTAATAATTAACAAATATATTCGTTAATTGAGCGGTTCAAACGTAACCTTATCAGCACAAAGGTAACCACAAAATTATATGTTCGATCTGCATTTAAATTGTTTCGAGCGAACGAGTGGGCACTTTAAAGTACAATATTGCCGTTTGATGGAAACGCGTGAGCCCACGCCGTAAATGCGTTATATTTATCTCACGTAAGCGGTTCCCTTATGAGGTGTGTTTTATGAGATATATAAAATAACATCTACTTTATAAAATCCTCGTAGGCTTCCCTTTATTGCTTTCAATGAAACGATATTATCAGTGAAATGCAGCGAGCTCGGATGATATCTTTTATGAAAGGCTTGAAATAACCGGAATAAAAGACAGTCGAGATTTTTGACGTCGATTGTTGTCAGCGCCTTTAGAAAAAGTTAGCTTTTGTCACAAACGTAGCTGGTGGAAATGGAACTTGGTCAGTTTTTCAACTTGTAAGTGATGTTTATTACAATATCAATGATTAATGTTATTATTACTTTGTACAATGTATGAATATCACGAACATTTTTAGAGTATTATTATTTCGAGTCTAATTATTGTAATAAATAAATTATTTACTAATTTTATACACAAAGCTAATCAAAAATTGATTAAACTTGCGTGAAAAGAACATTTTCCAAATTAATTCTCGATTGAGTTAGGATCGGCTGAATATATAAAAATTCGTTCAAATAATGGTAGATACGTGTATGAAATAATATTTCAGCATTTAAAATAACAAATGTTCATTATTTCACCAATATTAATAAATGGTGAGCTTAAATAAATTGCTGAACGAAAATTTTAACAAATATGAGTTCAGGGAATATGTAAAGAGATTTTTATATTAAACATCCATACTTCCATACTTAATACTTATGTTACAAAAGTGTGTTAGTCTGTCTGACTATCACTCTGCCTCTCTGTTTGTTTGTCTGTTACCTCTTCACGTACGAACTGCTGAACCGATTTTGCTGAAAGGTATGAAGATATTCTAAGTCCCGAAAAAGGACATAGAATATACTTTTTACCTTAGGTCTTAGGAAAATGTATGGTTGTGGGCGTCATCTTGTATGCTAAATACGAGTTAACCTTGTATGAATATAGGAGAGTATGTAAACTTAATATAATTTTGTCAGTATATCTGAACACATTTAAATATTCCCATAAGCATATTACTCGGTGTTTTGAAAAAGAAAAATCGGCATAATCCTGGGAGACCTCTTTTATCTTTATTTACTTGTGTTTTGTTATTAATATATTTTTTTATTTGAAATAAAATAAAACAAATTCAAAAAGTCACCTAACAAACAGACCGAAAAATATATATTATTAATCATTGTTAAACATTTTTACTACTAAGAATGTTTTCGGTTAATGTAATGTAAAAATTGCTTTTACTTGTTAAATTTTTATTTCGAAATACATCCATACTAATATTATAAATGCGAAAGTCTGTCTGTCTGTCTGTTACCTCTTTACGCCCAAACCGCTGAACGGATTTTGCTGAAATTTGGCATAGAGATACTTTCAGTCCCGGCAAAGGACATTGGATACTTTTTGTACGGTTCCCGCGCGATAAGTTTTGGCGAGTTTTGGCGCAATGGAGTTGCGGGCGTCATCTAGTATTATAATATTTACATTTTCAATTCAAATCCTCGCGGCATGTAGGTGTTTTGAACAGTAATCCAATGTTCAGTGAGACAACAGAGAAGTTTGTTGAACACATCCATAGGGGAAATTCACGCCTACTCGTCAGATTGTTGCGCCGTACGTAATTTCAGGTGGGCCGTAAACCGTTATTGGTTCCACAGCTTAATGGACAGAAATTCTATCACGTTTTATAACCTTTTTTTGTGCTAAAGGCAGGTCAAGTAGCTCAGAGCCTAGACAAGCGGCAAACGATTATCGTAAACGCTAACGCTAACGCCACAAAATGTATGGGATTGAAATAAGTTTGAAATTAGTATTCGCTAGCGAAGCGATGACTTATATCAATCCCATACATTTTGTGGCGTTAGCGTTAGCGTTTACGATAATCGTTTGCCGCTTGTCTACAGGGGCTGATGTCACGGCGGCCCTTGAGGATCTATTGTCACTACTTCGCATTAGAGTACCGTCCCCAACCCAATGCTGCTTATTTTAACGATGTGGTTGGGGTTGGTGCCATGAATTTCTTTTGTAGATGAGTATTCGTAGTGACCAAGGTGCCTGTTCCTGACTTTTTATAACCATACTAATAATATAAGTCAATATCAGCCTGACTGTCTGCTGTTCATTCTTTTACCACTGTACTGATTTTGATAAAGTATTGCCCGCGACTTGGTTGCGCCGGAATTTCTTGTTAACGTCGGTCTCAAATCATGATAAACTTAATTTAAATCAGGGGCTCAGC
The DNA here is from genome assembly GCA_018236805.1 of Plebejus anna. Lineage (NCBI taxonomy): Eukaryota > Metazoa > Arthropoda > Insecta > Lepidoptera > Lycaenidae > Plebejus > Plebejus anna. The sequence goes on along the minus strand of DWTA01000041.1, from coordinate 3,854 downwards.
GAACAAAAGGTAAAACAGAAAGATAGGTAGACAAACTTTCACATATTATTTTACAATAATATTGCTATGGATACGAAAGTTTGTTACTACTTTATACTTACACTGCTAAACCGATAACGAAGAAAAGTATGGAGGATTTTTTCACAAAGTAAGGGGTCAAACGAGCACCTGAGTACCAAGGAGTCACCTGATGGAAAGCAACTTCCGTTGCCCATGGACTCTCGCAACTTTGGAAAAGCTGCAGGTGCATTGTCGGCCTTTCAAGAAGAAATAGGGTAATAGGGTAGGGGAGGGCAGAGAAGGGAATACAGAGGGAATTTGGCCTCCGGTAAACCGATTTCACGCTGGTTTTCTGTGAGCCCGTGGTATTTCTCCCGTTGATCTGGCCCAATCCTGCCGAAGCATGCCTATCCAACGGTAAATCTAATATATAAAAATAAGTCGGGTTTTCCTTGCTGACGCTGTAACACCAGAAAGTACGAACTGATTTCGACGGTTTTGCATTCGTTGGAAAGGTCCTCGGGCTCCGTGAGGTTTATAGAAAAACTTCAAGAGAAAAGCAGGAAAACAGGGAAAACAGGCAAAACAACATTTGACGGGACAGCTAGTTTAGAATGAAATAATTTAGAATTCTGGAAATGACGTAAAATTGTTTTTATCACGGAAAAATTACGGTTGCTGTACAATTCGCATTCCTTCACAAACAAAGTTGCGGGAAACATCCAGTTATTTATGTTTCGTCGACTGAGCGTCCTTTTATCTCAAGCCTTTTGAAATCCCTAAATGCGTTACCGATAGAACAAACGAACCGAAACCCTCGTTGATATAGTTGGAAAGAAAATATTTAAGCTTAAATATGAGTAGGTAAAGTGTTCAGTATTTGGTTGACGTCACACGAAAACAACTAGAACTTATGCTTATTTCTGTACGCCTTATGAATTTTAAATATATTTTATGAAAGTAAATGCCTAGAAGTGACAAAAGGTATTTTTCTTTTTCATAATTTTACATCATAATATTGATATTAGATGATTTAAATCATAAAAACTTTTTCAAATAACGATTTATAATATTGGTAAAAGTCTTACTACTACTAACAAAAAATCAAGTAGCAATATTTAGGCCGCTAACTGCAACAGTTAAAACACCAAGTTTCGCAACCGCTGTTTTCATAAATTTTAATGACCACTACATATTTTGTATAATGACAGCGTTTACTTTTTGTAACTCATTATTTTAGTTACATTTTTATACATTTTAACGTACAATTTACATCTAGATACTTATAACATGTTACTTGAGTTATCTGATTAAAACTGTATCTAACGTTAGACTTAGAACCTCCTAAAATTAAAGTTAATAGTTTTAGCTCTAAAATAAGAATATACTATTTTGGATTAACTAATTTACGATAGCATTTTTCTAAATAGTTTATCGTGTAGCATTACGCCGAATCATTACTTTATTAGAAGTTTTCAAAGAATCTAAGCCCATTAAAAACCTGCTATTAACGATTCTTATTATCGCTTTCTTTCTATCAAACCCATAAAGATGAAAAAAAATGTTTATTAACGCACTACTCCAGTCCATCAGTATATTTTATATGATTTATGCGAATAAAAATAACTTTAAGTAATATAATAAGTTTTTCAAACTGTCAATGAAAAAAACTTACAAGAACGGCATATCTCAACTTCCTAAAAGTGACAAAAAACTTAGTTTTTCTATTTACCAAGCATGATATTTTAATTGTTTTTCTTCCTAATCAGTAGTTATTACAGGTTTAAAAACATGTTATTTACGGTGTTATCTAAAATATTACATCAATAACAATCTACTCAGAAATCTATGTGTGATCAAAACGAGTGACGATGGGAATGACACAGAGCTATAAGGCTGCGCGGTGCCTCCTCCGCCCAAGGTCGCCCAAGGAGTCCGAATACTTATAACCCGAAAATGACTCACTCATACGCTCTGAACTATTTATAGGATCCTATAAATAGTTGTTATGGAACTATAAGCAAAAGATATGGGAACTTGAAACTGCGCTATTTCTTGTTCTTTTTTTTCAGTTTTAAGATAGACATAGAAAAAATCGTATTCTAAATTGGTATTGTATCTAAAATATGAAGCTAACGTGACCTTGGTATAGTCAAAAGTAAAATTATACTATAATACTTACTATACTTATGCTTATTATATTATACTATAATTATAGTATTAAGTAAAAGTAAAGTAAGAATACAATATTTTAAGCGTTTAAAAGTTTTGACATTTAATAGAAAACGAATTTGATTTATTAGAATATTAAATTATAAATCTACAAAATCTCGTAATGAATTCACACAAACTAAAAATTAAAAATAAATATTATTCGAATAAATATTTATATTTGTCGAAATCTGTTTGAAGTTCAGTTACAATTATCAAATTCAAATTCAAATTCAAATTCAAATTCTTTATTCACAGAATGTAGTTTTACAATGAACATGTAGGTGGTAAGGTAGTAGTATATTTAGTTCTTACATTCTACCATGATTTGCATGGTGTGTGAAGTTGTAATAAGTGGGTAGCTCAGAGTGTTGGAACAAACACCAATTTCAATGCGATCACTACAAACAGTTTTCAAAGCACCCTATAGAGGTATTTAAATGTCTACACTACACAAAGGCAGCCACTTGTAAGCAATCTACGTATTACTGTTCTATTACTTTGGCGCTACTCTATTTGCATATATTTTAATTGTATCCAATGAAACTGAACCATATAATTTTATGAGACATTGATTCTATTTCATTACGATTAAACGATTAAAATTGATTATTAAATCATTAATCTCATAATTTTCGAGTACACAAAAATATTGAAATTACTCTAATTATTATTTGTATCCACTAAGAAATATAACTCGCTTTTCAGAACAACAATACGCGAGTACAATTCTTATCTGGAAATTTGCTGGGGGCATATTTCAGAATGACTAGCTCAATTAGCCCAGTTCTGAGAAAGTTCATAGCCCGTGAAGTGTAATTACGCCAAAAACCATGTTATGTGCGTTACCATTACCCAAATTATGTTTACGGCCGCCTCAGGGCCCAGCCTCAGCCCGCAGCCTGGAGGTCTGTATAATTAGATGTTACATAACCTCAGGATGATCGATCACTCTTTTGTACTATCCCGAATGAAGTAGGTCAAATTCTGAATCATAACACCTACGCAACCCACTAAAAATTGGACTCAGCCTCTGTATGATTTGGCAAACGTTACGTCATTAAAACTTTTGCTGTCGCAACACTCGTAATTCATTTAGTTGCCTCTTTCTTCGCTTGTTAAAATACAAAAGAATTCAATTTAGCGCAATGAAAATTCATCTCACTTTCTTATCGCTTTGTCGGTGACGTTCAAATGAATTTCTGTAAAAATAAAGCGTCGTTTGCGACCAATTTTCAGTGTTTTAACTTTTTATGTGAAGTTTACTTTGCGACTAATAAAATTGTGATTTGAATATGAAAATATAGAAACATTGCAAACACTATAACTCTAAAACACTGATAAATAAAACAAGCAACATTGTTGCAATGTTTTTGTGAGTCCTACTAAATAGATTACTATCCGATCCACCACTTATTTTAAAACCAAGAATATAAAATTTCACAGCATTTTTATACGATTCACTTTTTTAACAACTTTTAATCCCTTAGAAACTTACAAACCGCACTATTTAAAAATCATATTTTCGAACGCGTAGTGCGTTTCCACAAAGTAACAAATTATCAATCAAAGTTGAAAACAAGCGCGAGGGCGGGGCGGGGGCGGGGGCGGGGGCGGGGGGGGGGGGGGGGAGGGGGGGGGGG
>DWTA01000040.1:0-17707 GCA_018236805.1 Plebejus anna | reverse complement strand
CGTCAACTACGACCTTTATGCTTCTGTCTGCTAAGAAACTAGTGACCCACTTACAAAATTTCTCTGTTATGTCTACTGTGGTCGAACTGTTGAGTTTTAACGTTGTATCTTTAGCATTCAAACGGTTCTCGCTAGTTAGTAGATTTGACAGTTCCACTTACAACTTCAATATACCTTGAACATTGATTGGTGATATAATAAAGTAAAGTGATAATAAAGTTCTGACTTCTGACATTATGTGGAACGCCGAGTAAAAAAATTCCTCGGTACATGAACAAGCGGGCGGTCAGAATTGATTATTTACTAAGTTGAACAAGTGCATTAGTGTCTATAGATTTTGCTCGCGGAAAAAAGTGTTGCATTAAACGCAATTATGAACTGGAATAAATTGCACTTGTTACAAGTGGGTATAAGCAGGAAAATATTAAGTTGCTGTTAAATTTTAATTAAAATCTGATTTGAGGATGCACATTGCGCATTGCAATTATTGAGTCCTAAATTGCTGTAAATACATTTTTTGTTACCAACAAATAAAAATTAATAACATAAAAAAATTAACAGAACAATGCAATATTATTTTCCGGGACAATGATCGATTATTATGTATCATGGACGGCTTTTCTCTTTTACACCTTTCACTCTACAATTTTTAAGTTTGTCATTACAAGCCTACTAGTACCAGTTTAGGTTAAAGTTAATCAGTAAAAAGGTTCTTACCTGCTCATGCAGATAACATTTTAACATTAGCAATAACCCAGTTTGTCACATGTGAGCAAATGGAACAAGTTATCAACACGTTTTACTCCAAAAGATTGATATCGGAGGCAATCAAGTGTATAAATACCACCAGAACTCGGTTTGTTTATCAAAATGTCATCTAAAATAATTAAATTGTAGGAAATGACACATCTATGCTTACTAGTTACTACCCTTCACTCATCTCTCATTTATCTTCTAGTATCATTATGTTCTACTAATATCAAGCAACATTTATAAAGTAGATACTAAAATGTTATTCGCATTTGAATCTGGTAGCTAAAGGTGGTCAAAATCTATCTAGATAGACCACAAAAACCGAATTTTCTTTTAGACGTGGCTGCATTGAGCAAACTACATACCTGTCTTTGACTTTTGAGTTCAAGAGACAAAGGCTTAAGTCGATGTCGTAGAAAGAGAGAACTTACCACGTCGAACACACAAATAAAGTAGTAAAGCAATTATCATTTATCAAACAACCACAAAATAAATAGGAAGCAAATGTCAAAATAGTCGTAAAACCCACAAGCATCGTACACAGTGCTAAGTATATCAACAATAGCTCTGATCTTATAATGAATTCATATAAATTGGGGTTTTAATCCGATGATGTATGCCCTTTGTACACCGAACTCCACGGTGAGGCTTATATCTTAATGCGACTAACAAGTTTCCGAGATCAGTGGACCTCGTACACACTGTCATTGTGTTTGTTATAAATAAATTATTCGCTTGTTTATAACTCGCTTACTTTTTAAACTTATCACTGCGTGAATCTTTTCTGAATCTTTATGAATCTTTTAATATACTCCATTGGAAGCTGACAAACAAGCATAATCGGCCTTATTAAATGGTTCCGGAGTCATCTCACCAATTAACGTGAGGCAGATCTTGATACGTTTAACGGCATGATGTCGAGCAAGACTCGTAAAATATATCATATCTTGGAATCTCTAGATGCGCTTATTGAAAAATATAAACCAGACTAATGCAGGCGTTTACGTTACTATGTTATTGCTTTACTCAGTCAGAACTCAGAAGTATATTTAATATTGTTGGACATTAAAGAGTTTGTACAGTAGCAAGTTAAGTAGCAATTCCTTCATGATAAAAAGGTCTAAGATAATAGAGGTGTATCAAGAAGAGAAGTCTACCAAAATAATTTTTGCATATCTAATAAAACCAGTATAGAATTGAACCCTAATCTTCGTCACTTCAAAAACCATGAAGTGGGTGACAAAAGTGACAATTCCACAAAAGATAGTAAAAATAATATTATAGTCATTCACTAATAATAAGCCATTAGCATCGAGGCCGGAGGGCATTGTACACACGTGTTAACATACTACAAGCTATCAAATTCGTGTGTGACTATTAAGCAGCCAGGCAGGAAGCTATCAATAAAATGCTGTTTGATTTCGAAAAACTTAACACGTACGGTGCGTGTGGGTGACTGAATGATAATAACATTATAGCTGTAGCACGTTCAGAGATATTTTACCTCTGACAGGACCTCTCCGACGACCGTATAAGGACCACTCTCGTAGAAAATCCGAGACGCAACTCTGAAGTGTAGGATATGCGCTGTAAAGCGAGGTGTGAAAAGCCCGACACGTCTGACGATCATTCACAAGATAAAATCATTTATCACGCGATATACAATGCTCCATTGGATGCACCAAATTTTATTGCTCCATTTTATAACTCTATCTTTGCTTTAGTAAGAGTCTTTTAACACCGATCATAATCCCATGTTTTGCATAATCGAATCATCGAATAACTCGTCCTGAGCTAGCACACAATGCCAATAATAACAATTTAAAAACCTGAAGCGACATCACGAAATTATATAAAAATATAATATTTCAATTCAAAAGTTTTTAAAACAAATGTTTGTAATGAATTATAAATATGGAAACTAAACCTGCATAACAAATAAATTCACCATAATTTGCTTTTAAATATACCTCTTATCACCCATTTCATTCATCATCCGACTAATTACATTAAGCCATCATAACTAACTAGCCATAACATAAGTTTAGCTAATTATACACTAAGATTTATAAAAATCCGTCATAATAGTAAAGGGGAACAGAAATAAACTCCACTAATAGCTGTTAATAGGCGTGTGGTGAAACGCTCCGCAACAGCAGCAGTGGCAACGACCATCATTAATCAACACCCGTCAACTCTGACGTCCCTTCTTCAATCCTTTCCTTCGACCTCCTTAAAAGTTTTCATTCTTCATATTTAATGCTCCGAGAATAGATTTTTAATAACTCCCATCGATCACCGATATTATGTCATTTAGAATTCTGGAGTTTAAATTCGATTCGAGGAATACCAATTTTGCGATTTTTAAGCCACCAAAAGCTTAAGTCAACATTATTTCATGCCTCACACCTGAAAAAGCATACCTGTCGGAGGCGTAAACGAATCGTCCTATTGCATTCTCGATATACAATTTCACAGAAGTGAGGACATATTTGCGAAGTCATCGGGTCTTGTTCAAGGCGCAATGGCAAACACGCTCAAACTTACATGTTCCTAAATTGCAAGAGTCAACAAAGGGGTAAATAATATTGTGTACAGCATGCCCACTGCCCAATAAGGTATTTAGTTGGTGGGAAGAAGCGGATAAAAGATATTATGATAAGATCAAAATAATCAATAACTAGTTCTATGTTTGTAATATTGTTTTTTTTTTCTACATTTCTCACTAACTCAAATAAAATTCGAGCTACTAACAAAGGTTAAAATGTTGCCCTGAGGTACACCTTGATACAAAAGAGGCTATACAAAGCTCCCAGGTATTGTCTTATAATCGACATAATATTTTGGTAAGTAAAAATATACGTTTACTTTATTATATTCTATTTTATATTTAAAACTTTGTTACTCTACTATAAAATGAATTTTTATAATGGTAATGAAGACGTTCAAACCGTCTAAAACACAATAAAAGTCAATTATCGAATTAAAATTTAATAAAAGTGTTATAAATTCATTCGCGGGTAATAATTGCGTCGGGAATCGAACCGACATGACACCCCATTTCGTGCCACTAAAACCGCTCAACAGATTATAAATCTATTTCCCTCATAAAAATATTCCAGTAATGTAGGATTACTGGCCTTAATTGATGGTACAGACACTTGCGTGACATTCATTATTTTCGGATTATCTGTTTGAAGACAAGTTTGGCATGTAGTAATGGTCATGGGGAATGTTAGAAGATAGAGAATGGACTATTTTGCAATAAAAAATCATACTAATATTGTAAAGGCAAAACGAGTGGTTATGTTAGTTACTTCTTGATGCCTAAAATACTAGAGTATAATATGACCTTTCACATGGAGTCTAGGATCTAAATTGAAACTATTTTTATCCTCAAAAGTTACAGGTGTCCCAGGTAAAATAACTTAACAAATGCAAATACTTATTTAGGTACCATAAATATTTTACAATTTTTAAGAGTGATGGTCCCCCAAACTTGGCGAGGCTGTCCTAAATCAGTAAAAAAGCTATTGAAATCATAACTTCTAACCATAAATCCAGAAGTCAGTAGTGACTCTTGAAGTTAAGGTTCAGAAATAAAATCGATAGAAAAGTTGTATTATGTATACGGATGTTCTCGCCGGATAGTTTCTGAATTATAGTTTCTGTAACATAAAAACCTATACGAAACAGAAACTTTTCTGAAAACATCTTGAGAATTAACAGAACAGACTGTCTGTTGATGATGATAATAACGGTAATTATCATATTATGACGTGCCTCCGAACGCTGAACATAAATTTATGAACGCTGAACGCTCACTGAATAACAACTTTTGTTTGATGGTTTGTGTCGTTAAGATTTTTGTTATCACGCGGTAATGTGACTTCTTTTGAATCTTTAAATACATTTATTTGTAAAGAGACCGAAAATGTAAGAATTGGTCTGGAAATAAAAAAAAATCTAGAAGAGACCGATTCTAAGGAGAAAAAATGTAGACGTTATGCTCCTCATTATGGTTATAAAGATTGTCTAAATACTTCGTTATGAAAGGTTTAGAAGAACACTTACTAAAATTATTATTATACTTAGGGCCTGTTTCACCACTTCTTGAATCTTGATAAGTGTAGAACATACATACAGGTCAAAAATCATAACCCTCCTTTTTGCTTCGCCGTAGTCGGGTAAATAGGCTAACCATCACATAACTTGACAGCTGAAGTATGGAGAATCTGTCAAAAAAGTTGTGAATAGTCTATTCGGCACTTTATCAGAAAGTGGTGGAACAGGCCCTAAGACTACTTAAGTCTTAAATGTTCAACAGCCCGCACGCTGGGAGTGAAATTCCGAGCCAAGGTCCAGTATAGGATCGTGAATTTGTGTTACATTATAATCCTTTTAATGGACACAGCGATGGGCCAATAAATTGGGCCCCGATTCGCGTCACTAAGCCCGATTATCGAAGTAACAGAAAACTGGAATTATAACAGGGCAGTAGCAACAAAGAGCGACAGCGCAGGCTTACGCTGTCGTACTTGAGTAATATTTATTATGGGATTTTCGATTCGGCCACCGATGAAGTCGTATGACGACAAAATCTTTTGATAGATTTATCCCCGCTGCTTTAAGGCTCCCGGTTTTCGATTTATACCTCGGCTCGGACCTCAGGCTGATCCTTTTGACCACGACTGAACGCTCACAATTTAACGCTGATTCTAATTTTTGTCTATAATGTAAGCTTATGTTGATAACTTGTTAGACCTATTGTGTACCTATAGCCTTTATTTAAAGATTCCCTTCCCTTTCTTCAATTATTTACAAAAGTAATTTTAAAATTACCACTTTTTTTCAAATCTCCGTGTTTTTATGACTACTTAATTCTTTGATTCACCTAAAAGCGAAACCTATTATCTATTAACCTACATATTATTAGTACTCAAACTACTACATTATGTTTGTTTGTACTTCGTAACGATTGTCGAATACCTCCCACCATCGAAATAGCCGTCGAATCCATTACCGAAATCCCAACGGCTTGATTTCTTGATCGATCATATTAACTATAACTTAATGCTTTAAGATTATGTTGAGAATCAATCATAGTATTATATCGGAGCAGACTCGTTACATTTCCTATTTGCCCACACAACTCGATACGATATCGTTTAAAATTATCTACTTTTAAATGTACTTATGATAATTTATTTTTTGTATTGCAGAAGTGGATGTTTTTACTATCGTGTGCAGATTGTTACTTTTTACGGAATATGTCATTGCTTCTACCATTTTATATTTAACTATGTTAAGTATAGCATGAATTAGTTTTTATTGCCGTTTAAAACTCCAATGTGCAAAAGATAAAAATAGAAGGTAAAAATATCGTAAAGCACTCGTTAAGGCAATACCTACCTGTAATGTATTAATAGAATTTTTTCTCTGACTCTATGTGAAACTTAAAATTCTTGTATCATTTCTAAATCATTCTCATTTTTAATCTTTCGCATAATCCTCATCTGGGGGCACGGGAGTGCCCCCGCCAAGTCGAGCACTTTTATTAGAGCTTGTCAAAATCTTCAAAGTCAAGTCACCAAAATAATGTACAACTTTATAATTTATCCGCTAAAATTGTGCCAAGTCTAAAGTAATATTGTTCAACAGGCAGCCGGTATCGAGCTGAAGGAGAACTTGGCTGCCGGCGCCGCGAGTTGGCCCTACCCCTCAGTGTATCATCCTTACGATGCTGCCTTCGCCGGGTATCCGTTTAATGGGTAAGTTTTTGAACCTTACACAAAGCATATAATATGGGATTGGCTTTGATTCTACCGTGCGCCTTTTCGTCCGATTTATATTGCAACTTTGTGGCTATAGGATTTACATTTTATAGAGAAAGAAAACGCAGTCTACACTCTACTAATCGTATATCAGAATTATCAGAATTCTTCTACAATCATAGAACTGCATAGTAGAATGTTTCGCGTGCAAACATGTCCGACCGTTTATTAAACAAAATAGATTCAGATAGAACTAGGAACTGAAGTGAGCATTCATCACAAGCCAACTGGAACCAGTGATTTAAAGTTCTGTTATACTCAAACGATTCGCAGGAGATATTTAATATGCTCAGATAACGGCACAAACGGACGATTTTGTAGTCGCAACCGCTCCACAATTCGGATACTTATTCGGCTGCTGTGTAAGATGTGTAGTTAGTCTATACTAAATTCACTAAGTTGTTGCTGGTCCCACACTAGCACCTAACTTTTATTTCTAACCCAAGATGATGTGCGGAAATTTTTTCATATCTTTTTGCGATTTCACTATTACGTAGATCTGCACTCAATGATAAGAAGTATTGTATTTCATTATCAGAAAAAAGTCGAATTAATAACACATTGACACGATTTTGACGTGATTTAGAAATGGAACTGATAAATCACATTTTGCTGCTAAAAATCGTTTTGTTCGCACTAAAAGCGTGAATTTTCTAAATAATATTACGAATCTAAAATGAGAACATCTTAAGAAATATTCAATGTAAAAATTAGCCCTGACATAGAAAAAATTTCAAAACGAGATATCGGATAAGATCGTGGATTCAGAATTCCAAACCGACGTGATATTCATGCATCTTATTGTCACCTGATGACATTAAGAGCGAACGATCACCAGATAAGGTAATTACCATAATATTATGAGACAGGCCTTTTCAAATTAATGTCGATTAAATTAATATTCAATAGTAGCTTTCGAGCTCGACCATCTCGCAAAAGCCTCGAGTCGCTCTACATTTTAATTTATTAACTCAAACAAACGACCAATGTAGAGCACAATCTTTATACCTTTTTTTTACATGGGGAAATGCTTTACGCATCCCCGGCAAATTGGGGATATCGGCCGGGGTATGTGGGACTCTAACGTAGTCTACCCAGTACCCACTAAAACCCCATGGTGCTCCACTCATCACTTAAGAGTAAAGGCAGAGTTGCGGGTACGATGGAAACTACCGCAAACAATCTTTATACCTTGTCGATACACAATAACTAAACAGGAATATTATTTTATTTAGGCAGATACTTACCACAAAAAAAATTTACCAGTCAAGTTCAACCACGAAAAAATAGCAGGCAGCGCCTGCTTCAGCACCGTTGGCTTTAAACTAGTAAACAGTTAATATTTTTTACCCCTCAGCATTCATTGAAAACCTCATAAATTGCTACAAGAAATACAAAATGACCAAAGAAACAAAAATTTGATTTTTGTCACGGGAGCGTGGTGCCAACCGTGCCATTTCCGAAATTCGGTCGCCGCGCCGGTTTGCGCTGATATCAAAATACAAACAGGTGAAAGTATACCTACCAGTGTATTAATGTCATTTTTAATATTAACGTATTTCGTGAATCGTAACTCTCGAGTAACATAATCGTAACTGACGTCCCTGGGGAATTACGCTTACAACTGTCGTATTAAATAGATTATAAGCTAATTATTCGATAATAATCTCCCATCGAGTAATTATGTTTTAAGGAAATGTGAAATTCGATAAGGGGTGTATCCGACCCGCGTATCATTCTCTGCTGTTGTCGGAACAATATGGCTATAGGCGACAGATTTAAACTGCCGAGGTCATATTAAAACAGGTTACGTTTTTGATAATCTGTGCACGAATATCGTATGATCTTTGATATCCTCAAGAAAGTGTTTTCAAAAGATCGATAAAGGACCAAAAGCGTTATTAATTAATAGCTCATCTACTATAACTAAATTTAAAAGCTTATGTGGATGTATGTTTGTTACTCTCGTGCAAAAGTAATAATGTGATTTCTATTGCTATATTTCAGTGTTTAGTTTGTTTCTAAAATGTTTCGTAGTTGGAGCGCTCCCGTTGCGTACAGCATTTAAACGTGGCCAGAGTTACGGGCAAAAGCTAACTTAGATAATCGCCTCGAAACTTCGAAAAAATGGTGTTAGATAAAGTTTCGGCTACTACAGCAGTTATCGTGTAGGTAAAAAGTCGTTTTGCATGTGATAGCGGTAAGTTCTAAACGGCGGGAACACGATTTTGTTTGATATGAGCCTTGTAAAATATTATCTGTATGTTTGTCGGCATCAGATATAATATACACGATATAATATATCGGTTATAAATGCTCCCATTCACCGCGATTTTTAATTAGATATGTTTTTTCGTTAGGTAGCCGCTTACATTTGATATAAGTTGTAATTACGATAAGAGCGCCGAAAATAAATAGATTTCACGATTACTGTTGCATTTCAATGTTATTGGTATATCAATACGTGCAATTTCGACAAAGATAATGAGGTATAATGACGCAATTTCAGTAGACAATCATCGAAAACATTACTATTGAAGAACTGCACATAAAGGTCCCATTTAAAATCCAATAAAACTGAAACTGTGAAAAAGCGAGCCTATAAATATTAAGTACGATAAAGTATAACTACAAACGTTGTCGAAGCCATGACAAAATATGTAAAATAAAACGAAACAGGCTCCACAGACTAACCAAATACAGAGATATTAATGGTACGGCAGCTTTCGTTGGCCCATCAATCGATTTTATTACCATATCTCACTATGTAAACGAATAACAAACGCGCTTTGCCTTAAGCGGCGAGTAGGGGCGCGAAAATTAATAAACTTCATACCTGTTTATGGGTATAAAGCGGTGGACACACGCGGGCATGAAACATTTCGTTATTGATGCCTGTCATTAGTTCGCGCCTTTTTCTCGCTAATTATGGAGTGACAGGCTTCTGTCGGTCTAATAGGAAAGTCATATTATTCCATTCTCAACCGTTTTTGCCGCTCGCCCACCGTACCGTGACTGTATTTTTAATTAGACATTTCTTATCTACGAAGACGACAAGATTCTATTATCTAGATCAATGTATGTTTTGTTGAGCATCATCATAGATTTTGATTAGTATTTGTGTGGGAGCGGCAGCTACAGAGGCACTCAAACCGCGGTTCGACTGAAGTTTTAACAGTCGGTTACAAGTAACAATTTATTATAATTCTTGAACATAAAGATAAGGTTTAAATTGTTTGTTACGTCAAAATACACTTTCTTTAACAGCTTTCATTGTTTTACTTTTCCGAAAACTCGGTTTAGTATTATCTATTTTTTTAATTTTACTTTTATTGATTTTTTTGTTTTGAAGTATTTTTCCTTCTTCATGCATTTCAACTCTGTAAGTATTAATTAATTTAAAGTTATCAAGTGTAGTCTTAATTCCGTTACAACCTTTTAGTTGTTCACTTGCTGTCTGAATTGATGCCTCTATTGTTAGGCTGTTATTGAACAAAATACAAGCCATTATCATTTAATAAATGAACAAGCCATAAACAATAGATGCAATAAATTAAAAAACTTTCTCTACTATTACACGACAGCTCCTAGCATCTTTAGCGATAAATAATTAAAAATAATATTCTAGATTGTTTAGTGCATCATTTTTAGTCTGTAAAGCAGTAAACATGCCACTTACGTATATTAATAGCTATATAAGGTCATAAAAAGGTTATCTAACGGCATTCATGCCTCGGTGGTCCTGGCTGGCTGACGTGTGTACACGGCTTTAATCGTTAATCGTTCCATTATTGTCTAAGTAGTGTTTAAATAAACATCGTATGTCCTCTTATCGCTAATGTTTTAAATTACTCTTTTTATGGAATATTTATTTCTATTGAATGATCACAAGTAAAAGTTGAAATTTCACTCGGGGGACGAGTCACAAACAAGACTAGTTCCGAAGTTCAGAAGTCCTTTGGAGAGCATTTGTTGTTCTTAACTTGTCTCACCTATAAGCCAAAGCTTTTATTTATATTTTAGGAAAATGCCAAGTTTCAATATTTGTACGCAAAAAAATGACATACACAACTTACTTTGTGCTGTTTGAGTCTGGACTTTGGATTCAGGACACTAGACTAGTAGACTAGACTAGACTTTAAGAAAGATTTTGGAAAAGAGTTTCTTACGAAACAAAGTATTTTAAAGTACTGTCTAATACTGACTATAATATATTTTAATCTGTACAAACTGCCACTATACGACCTAAGAATGTGTACCATAATTTTGTACTAACTACGTGGCAACCAGTTATTAAAATAGCAAATATGAATAAGCTATGAATAAATTGCAGCGGGTGGCAAACGTAGTCATTAATTACACCGTCAGAGGATGGAGTTTAGCGCGATTAATACGTTCAAAAGTGTGGGGTGTGCGCGGTATAATAACGGTGTAATAGGTGGAAAGGCAGGTGCGGACGTCATCCAATCTACGTATAAATCCACGATAATTTATACATACGAAAGTCAATACGAAAGTGCAAGGCGTTTTCTCATCAAACGGTATTTTGGCAAAGCATAACGTAAAGAAACACCACTCAAATAAAGCTCCATGGACTGCGGCCTGTGTTCAAGCCATGCTTTTAAAGTTAGTAAAGTTAATATTATGTTAGTTTGTTACTATATTTATTACTCGGTGGTTACCTTGCATTTTTACGCGTTAAAAATTCTTAAAGTAAAGGATAATTTAGGATCAAACGTGTATAATGATTGTTTATGAAAAAGCCTTAAAAATCACAACCAGTTACACAATTTTCATAACAAATCCCTTAACCCTCTTCTAACTCTGGACCAGTCCATTGAATATATGATATAGATTTATTTACCTCAATTATTTCTCTCACTCTATTAGTTCTAAATCAGTTGAACAAAACTAGCGTACATATTAAATCACCACTTACGTGGGACAGGTGGAATGAAGATAGGCAGCTGACCTCCGTGGAATTATTCAGGTGATTCCCCCTCCCTACCCCCTTTTACCCCCCTCCACCGTCCTTTTTCGTTCTCCCTACCACATTGGTTTGGACAATACGAAATAATTTAGACAGCTTATCTCAAGATAATCAAAGTTTGTTTAGTTTGTTATTCTACGATACAATATTATGCTCTGGGAATAATTTTAACAATACTAATAGTATTATCTATAACCGCTCTCAAGGAATTGCTAGAAATAACATCATATTATTATTTCTAGCAATTCCTTAATGAGAGCTTACAAGCTTTCATCTATAATTTAAATTACGAGGTAACTCTCTATAACAAAACCTTACTTACTTGTTTTTCTACATAATATCTATGTGTATGTAGGTACTAGAGAAGTTGATTCCTATAAAGCAGATGGGGGACCTACGTAGTACGTAGACGTAGTTTGGTCGCGTTACGTCAAACAGTCAAACCCATCAGACAGATCACAAAACCATAGAAATTTTAAAAAATTGGTCGGATCATGTCAACATGATCCGACCAATTAATGACGTGGGTCTGTCAACTGACTAGGAATCAATTTCCTCGAAGGTGCATAGTGTCTTTTTGGTTTGAATACCTAATTGATCTCGAATATTCCTATTAATATTCAGTCGTAAATAATCGGTTTGACTAAATTTTAATATGCATGTGAACGGATACAATATTACTTACCTAAGTGTCAGTATGGAAATTATTTAATCAAGATTCAATTATTGTGCTTTGAATATATTCAGGAAAGTAAGGCCGATCGAAAGATATGGTGAATTGACACGAGAAAAGCGATTTTTTTGATTTGATAATATCGATTTTCTAGGCAACAATAAGTTCGCACGTTATCGATAAGAATCGATATCGTTATAGTATCGAATGGAGCGACAGACAGTGTGAATGTTGGTTTCAATATAACATTATCAATTTATTACTCATCAGCTCTTCCGTTCCAGGGATCTTAGATCACAAAGGCCAAGATAACACTAAACTTTTAAACTGTACATAGATCCTGGACCATCATATTTTTTTACAATTTATCTAGATTAATCACTAAAAGTATTTGAACCAACACAATCATAATTCATTTCAAATTACGAAATAATTTTTGTGTCAAGCATATAACGTAATAATTGTATTACATGCAAAAATAGCTAATTTACATTAAATAAGGAATTATTTAGTGCGAAATTTACGAATTGACAACGTTATGTCGCGCACAAAACATTCCCAATACGTGCTTAACAGGGGTCACAGGTTAAAAACAATATCATTATAATTCATTAGATCTACATCATGCGCACAGTGTGTGCAGTGTGACTTGTCAAATTACACCTATTAATTATCCAGGTAATATATTATATGCAGATTATTCTACAGTCTAGACCGAATTTTAAAAACTTTTAATAATCAATTAGAAACAGTTGAATAACTTTCTCGAGGCCATTTTGAAAGACAGCGGACTTCGAATAGGCTGCGCTCACTTCAAGTAGTGACGAGGTTAGTCAAAACTTCTAAAATCCACTTGCGCAGATCTGAGTTAAAGTTAACTCTGAGTTAAATATCATGTCATCTATATCACTCACATCTTTTATAGAGCTGACACATTACAAAGACTGCAAGCTTTAAGATCCAAAGTTCCCAAGAAGCATACAATATAATGCAACGTGCGCATTTACCAGAAGGACATTCTCCCTACAAATAGTTAATTGTAGGTCTACGCCTCTCAAATTAGGTGGCCAATCATGGACACGGGTCAGGGAGTTTTTGTCGGCATTTAATGAGCACTTACTCTCAATTTCTCTCCGAGGCGGTAGGTATTATCCACTTAAGCAGTTATCACGTATCTATTCTATCTGTCCTATTTGCTCTAGTAAGTTTTATCGATATTAAATTGAACTAGTATGTGTTGTCCAAATTGTTATTAGGTTTATCAGTAGCGTTAAGCATACCATTGTCGTAAGTGTTTGTCCAAGCAAGAAAAGAACAGATTTTTAGCATTAGACAACTTGTATATTCTTCAAAAACTCAAGACTCAACTGTTCTATAATATGATCATTGAACATTTGCAAGACTTTAGATTTTTTGTGGGATTTTGTGTCTCATTTCTATGATAGACATACTTATTACTTTCCACAAAAGCTGCGATTTCTCTAAGCCAAATGTTTCGATGTCTGATAATGTTATGCATATATCTGATCGGCAATCCGCTTTCTCGAAAGGTTGTACGGGAGTTTAAAACCACCGCTGCGGTATGTTAAATAATATGCTCGGGTCGTTTGGCATGATATTTCCAAAGATTACGTGTGGATGCTGCAGATTGTTGGGGATCCATGGATGGCATTCGCTTATTTATTGCGTAACTGCAATGCCTGATATTGTACGTTTGTTTATTAGCGGTTAAAGTGAATTTGTAAAATTGTTGCTCATAATGATTGGCTCAAATTAGAAGGTTATTTGGTATACGTTATAACCGATTGTCATTACTAGCTCAATACACACACAACACGCTGATTGAACTGGGAGAGTCTTTTTAGATGGATTACTACCTAGATCCTCTTTTTCGCTTTTGTCATTAGTCATCAACTCATCACCTATCAAACCGTTCCAAATCGGCGTACCGGTGACTCAGCAGCTCAACCATCATTTTCATTCACTCGATATTAAATATCACATTGACAAGCAATATACAGCGTTTATGGAATGTGTTTTATATTCTACCAGCTACCTTCTACTGTCTTATTATAGATTTTGAACAAAACATCGTCCAGGGACGGTGTCCATATGTGAACTAGCCCGTTAGTGGATCGCCCGCGTGACTGTACTACCAAAACCTACCAGCGCTTCCGTTCCAACACTAACAAATGGAAAATTCAACTACCCGACAGCCAAGTCGAATTTCATCGAACCGACACTAGATATCGCACTTGAAACTCAGCTCTACCACCAAGGAGGAGAGCTCAAATTCAGTTGCTAGCCTTTAGAGATGCAGGACACGTATCCACTTGGCCCCACCGATAGCACAAAGTAACATTCATACCGAAGTATATTTACGACAGGAAGAAATTGCGATTGTTTTCTTCTAATGGGTATAACGTCCTAATGCTCCGGAGCTTGTTGTTAACACTGATGCTCAATGAGGCCTAAATAGGTCGATGACCTCAAGATGATTCATTGGTGAGTCAATAATGATACAAGAAAAATTTGCTATTTCACTAGAGGTCGTCAAAAGCCGATCGTATCACTTTCTAGTTTCTAGTTAGTCTTCGACTAGTCTTCGTAGTAGAAATTCGACTCGGTTGTCGGGTAGTTGAATTTTCCATTTGTTTCTCGTAGGCCTACCGAAACCTTATACTTAAATTGTGTCATTTAAATATAGAATTAGCTTTTTATTCGTCAAGAGATAGCCATAGCAAGGAAGATTTTAAAAAATCTTTTTAGTATTTTGGCGTTATTTTAATGTGTAGATTAACTCAACCTTATTTGATTTTATAATTTATGTTTCCTGAATCGTGAGATTTTGATTTGATAAGATCCTATTAAACCATACGTATCAAATAAAAAATATCATATTATTTCTTCATTATAAAGTATTTTCTCAGATGCGTATGAGTTCATATAGATGAAGAATAATCGTGACGTTACAATATTTCCGATAAAAGTGCAAACTACCAACATAACATAATATTATACTTAAGACAACTTTACTATCACATTGAGTATTATACTGTATTGTGGTGTTCCGTTACAGTTTATGTGTAAAAACATCTTTGTTAGGGAAGTTGTTAGACTCATATTGTGTTACCACAGAATACATAATATATGTATTAGTGGTATATACAGTGATACAAGGTGTCCTAGGTATTAGGATTTAGGCCTAACAGACTATAAGACTATACAATATACATACTATTGTATTAATAACATCATCGGATATTCAATAATCTACGGCCGTTCTGTAGACATATTTAGTATTTAACAACTAAGCATTTTGATATCTGGAGAATTTTTAAAAGTTCTTTCGGGAGTTCATTAACTATTAGAATAAATAAAAAATGCTGCCAAATGGTCAGTTTTTATCATAAATAACGAATTTAGTAGAGAATAGAGTTCGACTTATCGCGATCACCGGCTAGGGATATTTCGGATAACAAAGTCCACTCATTAATTAATATGTATAGCTTTACTGTCTACCTGTTACTGTTACTAAGTCTACCTAAGTAGGTATTCAGTAACTCCAAGCTATAATTACTAAGCGAGACCTAATTCATATATATATAATAGTTGGATAACAATAATTAATCCTTGATTGAGATAAGGCTGTATTCTGATTTAGACCATAATATAGTAGGTATACGACGTATCAATACTATGATCTACAAATAATAAATAGTTTATTATAAAATTATTAATTATATTATTTTATATAAAATAATGTACAAACTTATGTCGCCCAAACATGTACAATTTTTGAAGAGATATCCTCTCGTATCGTTCTCGAGAGAAATTGCGTAGACTCTATATTTTTGCTGATAAAATAAACTTTTTTCTAAATAAGGGTGCTTCTTGATTAGCATAACATATACAATGAAGAGAATTTCTCTAAAATTATAATATTATTATGTCGTGACATGTACTCAGACATCTAAAGCCCTAAAACCACATGAATTATTGTCACAGTCAGAGTCACGGCTAACCAGTAGCTCTAGCCTCTACCATGAGTTTAATTAAAGCTAGAGTATTTATCGATACTCGATACCGCCTACGTAAATTTTTAGTATGGCGATCTAAGTTCCGCAAGTGAACCACTGGAGACGCTG
Source organism: Plebejus anna (assembly GCA_018236805.1). Taxonomy (NCBI): domain Eukaryota; kingdom Metazoa; phylum Arthropoda; class Insecta; order Lepidoptera; family Lycaenidae; genus Plebejus; species Plebejus anna. The sequence continues at coordinate 1,309 of DWTA01000040.1, read as the reverse complement.
TAGCCATTCAAAAAATTTACGTAGTCGGTATCGAGTATCGAAACTATAGCATTTAACTCATGGTAGAGCTACAGGACACACCTTACTCTTTACCTTACAATCGCGATCATTATTAATTATATGTTTGAACCTTATTAACTTATAAATAAGATCTAACACCAAAGTCGTTGCCGCAAACGGCGTAAGTCGGTTAACAATAAAGCAGGCAAGTAATAAATAATAAGCAACTGTCGGTTAGATAACTCAGTGAATATATTAGCGTTATCTACAAACTCTCACTTACGCTCAAATCAATTGTAATCATATTGTAATCAAGTGAAAATTAATTTACGACAAATTGTAAAAAAGAGGTTAAGATTTATGACACTTTTTAAGTAGTTTATTTTTAGTATGATTGCACTTAAGTGTATGATATATTTTATTGGTGTATCGTTAATCGTTATCAATTGTGGTTAAACAAATAACTTCATGTCAATTATGCAGCTACTGTCAAAATTTACAAATAATTTTCTTTCCTTGTAAATACAAAAAAGTTACAATCTTTAGAAACAATCTCAAAACATTTTTTATTCAGTCAGTATGTAGTGTCTAATATTATGGGTCCTAGGACAATGTATTGTTAATTGTTATCTGTCTAACTGGCCTAGGCCACTTTGGACCTACCGCGTGACTAAACATAACTTTGTTGATTACTACACCAGAATATTATCGACATGATTTAATTTCCTTGTGGGTCACACAGTTCACTATAATCATCATCATCAATAACTGAGGAATTGCCATCCTGTTTTAAGGTCCACTGTCCAGTTTGAGTCATAGTGGAAAAAAGTGATCGTCTATCTCAGCCTTTCCCAAAGTGGGCGATAACTCAGCCCCTTGTGGGCGCTGAAGGTCTAAAGAGACCTGAAAGGCGGTGCGGGACCCAGAAAAAAGGGGGCATTGTTTAGAGGCATTGGGGGTGATTTGTAATTTAATTTCATCTGGATGCATTTTAAATTGAAACTATGTGGGGCGCTAAAACATATTACTTTATTACACGGCAGTAGGTATACAAAATAAGTTAGTGAACCCCTGATCTATCTTCAATGTATGTTGATCATGAAAAACTTATAGCATTAGTCTTAAGACGTTCGATATTACATTAGATCCATCATAGGCCAATGTCGAGATGCCATTAGATGGTTTTCGTCAAGACGAATTTTCAGATTCGTGATATCAATTTATAAACAAAGATTATCATTACGACAAGCAAATTACTTTTAGTGTGCTTAATAGCATAATATGAAAATATAAGCAGGACATTCAGCCA
>DWTA01000039.1:0-17900 GCA_018236805.1 Plebejus anna | reverse complement strand
AGCGGCCGCGCGCCGCCGCGAACGCGAACGGCAGCCGCGCGGCCGCGTTGTAGCCGTACAGCGTCATCGGCCGCCGCTCCGCCGCCGGCAGCACCTCGCCGCCCGCGATCATCGGCGTTATCTCCTCGTCCGCGACCGACGAACGCTTCGACCCCACCAGCCCCGACCGCAGCTCCTCCATCTTCAGCCCCGATATCTTCGGGGTTATCTCCCCCGTGCCCGGCGAGGGTGTCTTCTCCTCTGGCGAGGCTTTCGGCACGGTCAGCTTGTCGAGGTCTTCAGGGTGTATCTTCTGGCGCGAGCCCGCCTTCACGCCGGAGCTCTCGGGCGTGGTGAGGTAGTTGACGCAGCCGAAAGCCAGCCCTATCTGCCCGAGCATCTCCGGGTAGTTCGACTTTTGGTTGCTAGGGATCGGCAAGGAAATGTAAGTGTTAGTTACAATCACTCGATGCACGTTAGAGGGCACTCAAACTACTGAAAATCGTCATTCAAAACAAAACGCACACTCGGCTACCTTGGTAAAAAGCATTCTTTAGATTGTTCGTTGTGGTTCTGGAATGCAATAAACAGTTTCCTCAATAAAAACTATTTTTGAAATCTTACGACATTACAACACCTGTTATTTTCGACGAGGTGTCCCATATTTTCGCAATGAATTTTAAATTCTTACTTCGACTGCACTAAAATATTTTTTAACATAAAAATGCTATGGTAACTCATACTTACTCTAGAACTTGATATATCTTTTCGGATTCTCCATTAAATATTAAAGGCCTTAGCGGTATTTGTTCCTTCGGTTGACCATTTGCTCTGCAAAGAAAACGGTGACCGTTGAGTTTATGATGTTAAACTTTACTGAAATGACAGAGGAAAAGAAGAAAAATAGAGAAGAATTGACATCACATGACTCACAGATTTGGAGCAAGCGGCAGCTGGGCCACGCCGTACTCTCGCTGCATCATCGAAGACAAGTGGTTACCGACCTCACCTAGGTACAAAACATTTTCAATATTAAAAACAGACTGTGCTTATTGAATAATGCACCAAGAGAAGTTCCAGGACATGATTAATTTTCAACTTAAATAGAAACATACCTGGCGGAGGTTCCCCATGTTTTCTGTGTTTGTTCAGATGTCTATTCGGACCATGCCTTCGTATACTTGACCAAACACCTCCGAACAGCGAATGATTTCTCTGAAAAAAAGTTTTTTTTTTACCAAAATGGTTATTAATTATTATGAAAAACATACTATGTTTTGCGATATGCATAGTCTGAAACTACATAATATAAACGTTCTGTTGATAAAAGGAGTCTAAAGAATATCCAAATGGCAAATTAATATCACCAAATTCATAAGGATTCACTGAAAGCTAGGCAATACGATGCTAGTATAAAGTGGCAGTGGCATACTCACGCGATGCATCGGCACATCTATATCATCAGCTATATTGTCTAGGGCTCCGGAGATGGCTCTCTTCAGCTCTGGCCCAGCTTCGTGTAGCGTCCGGAGACCCGCCTGTAGTGTTGCTGCCTGCGCTTGCTCGTCGTTCTGTCTCATCTCTTGTTCCTTACGCTTTTTGAACCTTAACATTATCGTTATCCATTTTACAATCATCGTAAGGATATCCATACTTGTGACATTTTAATGGTGTAGTTAGAATTTAGAAAAAGAATTAACCAGAAGATATGCAGTGACAGGTGTACAAATAAATGGTATTGAAGATATAACAAACTAAAAAGATAAGATTTTTTGATCACATAACGTTTATAAACTATGCTTATTTAAAGAGTAATAAAGCATTTATTTAGTTTATGGTTTTAAATATTATAATAATATATTATGTTTTGGTCACAAGTACGGGAATAGATGAGAAAAATGTTGGGAAAGCTAGTGCAACTATAGATGTAGCTAGACTAGAAGTTGCCGGTGAGACTAAGGTGAAGATCGTCCAAAAACATGGTATTTCTAGATCCAGCATATAATATGTACCAAGCTTATACAATCCGGTCTACTCGATATGTATTTTGAGCTAGAAAAGAATCTAATTAAAATCGTATTTCATAACCTCATATACTCATATCTGCTTGAAAAGGCTTCTCATGAATCATGAACTAAATCTAAATTATTCGAGGAAAAATCCACAAAAAGAACACAACATTTAATATTTACAAAAAATGGGGCAAACAAAAAAACTTGGAAATTTTTAAATCGGTAAAACATTTTATGGGCATGCTGCGTGGGCTTTTGGAGCGTATAAAATGGGAATGGTTGACCATAGTACTCGGTATTATTATTCGTTTAGTCTCGTCGGACATGCGGGGTACAACCAAAACCAGCTATAGTCAACGAAGCCATCGTAAACTTCTATTGAAGAACTATTCAAGAGCTTAAAACTATAAAGGGAAACATTCCTTCCTAAAATATACTTTCCCTTATTCGCGTTACTTACGCGTGATTCCTATGGAACAAAAATTCACCATTAACATAATTTAACAAAACAACAAGGTGAAATAATTAGAAATACTAAACCTGAAACCGAATCAAATTCACGTGGTCTAAATATTACAGAAACACGTCCAAGTCAAGTATAAAGAGATTCGCAATTTTATGACGCTTATTATAACGTCAAATTGTAACAAAGATTCCTAGATGCCAATAACGCATTTCTTTACGTACTTATTATATTAAAACAAGGGTTGTGCCATTGGGAGTAAATAATTTTGTGATTCTCGACGAAATAGGGTAACATATAAGGTAGACATGTCTGGTTCAATCTTGTGCAGACCTTTGACATAGACACTATGTTGGTCTATTAGACTCTATATTTTTAATATTTTAATTACATACACGTAATACAGAGACATTTTAACCATGTCCTTTTGATGCTTACCTTCTAAAGTAATCTTGAATTAAGAATGTCGCGTAGAACTTGCCAACTGTGATTTCGTTGGGATCCCCTGGTGGAGGCACAACTTGGTCTAGAAGTTTTGGAGATGTTCTTTTCCAGATTTTCTTGATGACATTCCTCAATTCGGTGTTGCAGTCGTCGATATTACCTAGAAAGAAACGAAACCATAATAATCGTGTCCACTGGCATAGAATATTATATAATAGTACTCCACTGGACTGGACTGGAGTCCACAACGAAATGAAAGATGTGAAGAAGAGAGAGAGGAAAACATTTTTTTTTGTAACTTGAAAATATGGTGTGGTGTTAGCCAAGAATTTGAAGTTATCATCACACTTACCATCTGTTTTAATTTTGAGCGAAGTCCGCACTACGGCGAAGAGCGTGGCGTTAAAAAGAACTGTTCCATCGGAATTGAGGGGCATGTTCATTGATACGAGCCGTTTACACGCTACCCGGTGAGGACAAAGCTTACCAAAACCTGAAAGTGTAATAGAGGAACAGATAATAATCAAATGGTGTTCAGGCAATGAATAAGTAGCCAGAAAAGTAAACAGCATCATAATTAATTCCAATTGCAACTAACCTAGAGGTGGACTAATTTTTCTTAACAATGTTACTACATCTAAATGTTTTATTCTTCCTTTAGCGTCAGGGTCATATTCACTCCACAATCTGAAACAAATTAAAACATTGAAAGCCAAAGTTTTAAAATTATTCAAGATGTGTGATGTAATATTTTGTGATATCTCACCTTATAAATTCATCTAAATGATGTGGTCCCAAGATTGACCAGTCCCTGGTTAGATAGTCAAAATTATCCATAATAACGGCGACGAATAAATTAATAATCTGGAAACAAATGTGATTCGAAATTATTTTATCACACGCAAAAAATACAAGTTTTACCTTAAAGAAAAGTTACCAAAAAAGAACAAAGAACGTAGAACGATATAAAGTATGGAAAGGCGAGAACAGATCCACACGACCCTTCTGGTTTCTCGCCATCTTCTTCAGTATAATTGTTGTCACATTTAACCTCTGGTTCTGGAGCCACACCCATCATTATGTCTTGCCAGGCTTCACCTGGAATTACAGAAAAACTTTTACAGAAGCCAGTCACCTTTAAAGAAATATAGCAATAGATGGAGTCTGAATGCACACAACTTTACCTGTAGCGGAACGAAATAACACAAGAATAGCTTGTGGAAATGTTTGAAAATGATTGTTCCTGGTGATAGGAGTGTCGTCATCAATGGCGATCTTCCCAAAAACCTATAAATAAAACATTGTTAGATTTTGGCCGCAGGCAAAAGCCAAAATAATAATTGCAATAATAACACGATCTGACATTATATACCTGCATTCCAACAACAGCATATATGAAGAAGAGCATCAGGATGAGCAGCGCGACATAAGGCAGTGCTTGGAAGGATTTGATGAAGGTCCAGAGTAGCGTGCGGATTCCCTCACCACGTGACAGAAGTTTCACGAGCCTCATTACACGAAAGAGACGAAAGAAATTAATGGACGGGATTGAACTTTCCTGAAAATGTAAGGAACCGATTAGAATCAATAAATGATGGACTGTAAAATAAAAAATTATATCGTCATCATAAGTTTTGTACACAATTTCAACTCGTTATATATTATATTCTTAAAACCATTGCCCCGAGAGGAATTAAACATGGAATTAACCTTTGTATGTATTGCATAATAATTTAAGTCGAGTTTAACTCTTATTTTCTTAGTTGCCTGAATGAAATTGAAAGTATTGTACAAAAGTCTCTAGTGAAGAATTGTAAGCGTGTTTTGTTGAAGGTAAACATTTGCTTTTGTGTTTCAATAGTCGTGCTTTATAGGTGTTCGTCGTTTTATGTTTTCTGTGATGTAACCAATACTGTCCCAATGTCCATCTAAAGCTCAAGATTTGCATGACGACATTTAAAGCTGTTAGTTGCCCTATTTTATTCAACTTTACAACAAGTTAATATTGTCATTTGTTTTGTCTATTTTTTTGAGGATTTTCTCTTCAGTCTGTTTATTTCTATTTATTTTATTATTAGCAAAAGCATCAACTTACCTTTACTACGTGGGTTCTTGGCAATCCACTTCCCTGGAAGAAACATTGTTTATTCAATCTAAAATATCATGTGAGATAGCTCCAGCATTGCTGTTATTACAACACTAAATAGTCCATGCCTGGGACAGTTATAGTACTGTTTCATCTTATTGGTCTGTAGATGTAAAATTTACTTTCTTATTTTTTTAATTTATTTTGTTTCTCATTTTTGTTTCATCCAAAACATCATTATGATTACTTTTAGCGCCATTTTCATCAAGTGTATCAATAAGATTAAACAGTACAAGTGTAAGTATATTTGCATGACGCTGTGCAGTTTAGGCATTACCTGATTCTTCAGCTCGTTGACTTGTGATACCACTATGTCTATGATGCTACCCAGGACGATGATGAAGTCGAATGTGTTCCACGCGTCACCAAAATAATTCTGGAACCATTTGTAAAAATAAAGCGATAAGATCACGACTTGGTGATCTAGTTGCATTCCTAATTTTGATATCAAAAGGCCACACAACAAAAACCGATGATATTTCAAGGTATAAGGTATTCAAGGTATGTGAAGCAACGATTAATAAATTAGGGAGGTACAACTTTGTTTTACGTGAGGTTGGTTTTCATGAAATCAAATTTCAACACACTTTACCTTAAATCGAAAAGCAGCAAGTTTAAAAATAAATTCAAGGGCGAATACAGCTGTGAATATCATGTTCAGCATGTCCAAAGCCTTGCTGTACTCCGGCGGCTGGTTGTGGTACTTCATGGCGAGGGTGATGGTGTTGATCATGATGAGCACGAATATCGCGTACTCGAACGGCTGCGATGTCACGAACCACCACACTTTGTATTGGATGCGGTGTTTGGGTATATACCTGAAATAATTTGAATAATTCATCTTTGTAATTATAGTTCCTACTATTGCCAAATATGATAAGTATTTTAACTCGAGAGGCATCCATACTAATATTAAAAATGCGAAGGTGTGTCGGTCTGTTACGTCTTCACGCTGAGATACTTAAAAATACGGAAAAGAACAAAGAATAGTTTTGTTTCGGAAAAAGGCACGGTTCCTGCGCGATTACCTAATGTATTTTGGCGGAACGGGGTTGCGGGCTTCATCCAGCTCTCGATCAAAAGTATTTCTATCTTCTTGAAGTAAAGAATCATGCATGGGTACTTTCTTGGTCACATTCTCTGCTACTTCCAAAAAATATAACTTACCTTCTAATTGGCTTAGCTTTTAAGGCAAATTCGATACAATTCCTTTGGTTCTTATCTAGTTCACAGTTCTTGTATTCCTGCTCACCCTCGTTCTGGAATGTCACTATGACGAAACCGACGAATATGTTCACCTGGAAATTTAGTTACTGGTTAACGTCCAATCCTTTCTGATAATCTAACATATTTAGATCATCCATATTCCATACTAATATTATAAATGCGAAAGTGTGTCTGTCTGTTATTTTTTCACTGTTGTAAACTGTTGAAACCAACAAATCTGTAACACCTTTGTAACACAGTTTTTAAGCAATAATTAGGTATTTCTTTGTCTTTGTCTTCACGCCCGAACCACTGAGCCGATTTTGCTGAAATTTGGTATAGTGATAATTTTAGTCCCAGGAAATGACATAGGATACTTTTTATCCGGGAAAAATGTACGGTTGCTGCGCGATGAACGAATTTTAGTGCAACGGAGTTGCGGGAGTTATGTAGTAGAATATATTATAGTCGTTTAGGCTTACCATAAAGAAGGCAATAATAATAATATAAATGATATAGTAGGCTGCGACAATTGGACGGAAATTTGTAATCGGACCTCGATCTTCAGCATTCGAATCTATAGATACATACAATAACCTGAAACATCACAGCAAAGATTAATTATTATACTAAAAATTAAATGTATATCTACTATACAAACACAAATTAATATTGAAATTCGGGTCGTAGTTGATCGAAAGAAATCATAATATTATTGATCGATCGACTAATTGAAGATTAATTGAATGAGTGGTGTAAGAACTTACCCTGGCCAACCTTCAAACGTAGAAACGGTGAAGAGGGTGAGCATTCCTTTCATCACATTATCGAAATGGAAATCATTTCGCTTCCACTCTCTGTCTCTAACTACATAATTACTATGTTCAAATACTAAATATGTCCCTCTGTGAAACAATTTAAATAATCAAATATTTAATTATAATTAATATTAAAAACTATTTTTTTAATAAAAATATTAAATTATTAAATTAACAATAATAATCTTAATGTTAAGAACAATGATATGAAAATTGAAAAAAAAACGGATTTCTATAATATTATCATAAAAATACTTACTGACATTCTTCTTTAGTCATTTTAGAAATATCATTACACCTAAAAAATTTACCCTGAAAGAAAACAACTTACACGTTTAATATGAACAGCTAAAAGATTCATCAAATGTTGAAAAAGCATGCGTTGTTGAAGCTACTAAAATAGAAGTAAGCCAAAAATATCTTACCCAAAATTTAAATTAAATAATCCTTGTTATTTGGTATGTGTTTTGTTAAATAAAAATGTATTATTGGAACTTTATTTAACACATGCAAAACTAACCATGGTATTGTGGTCCAATTTTACTATATCAACCTCATAATATGCTATGCTTAATGCGCATGTGATAGAAAAAAGATTTACAAATGATTATAATAATTGTAATTTTATTCTATGCAACATTAGAGAAGTTACATATTATGAGGTGGATTAGTTAAAAAAAGGCATCAAATCTCACCTTAAATAACTGTACGCCGACAACGGCGAACATAAATTGTAATAAATAGGTAACTAGCATTATATTTCCTATTGTCTTAATCGCTACTATCACACATTTCACCACATACTAAAACGAGAAGGTGTTCGAGTGTCGTGCGAGTTAGACGTGGATTCATACGTTACCGGGGGCAAAAGGGATTCCAACATTGTCCGGAACACGCAGCATCGGGACATAGGGGGAAAAGCAAACTGTTATAATACAGGACACTATCAAACAGAGGTTGGGGATGTTACTTATCTACATCGTTAGCCCTGTTAGCCTTTCGGGGTCGGAGATAAGTAAACGCCAAGGTAGGGGGATGGTTCTATTATATGAAATAACAAAGGGAATTCATTAGTTACCTAATGATATTCGTTTACACCTTTGAGTTAAAGACGATACAAGAATGATAGAGGAAAACAAGAAATAATATAAAACAAAGGTTGATGAAAACGACTGACAAAATAAAAACGAAGTAAGGTTGCAAACAAAAGTCGCAAAACAAAAAATAAAAGATTCCGTTGATTGGATATATATGAGAAAGATATAAATAATACAATACAACATACCCAAAGGTGTAACTAATACTTTACAAACGAGCAAACAGGAAAACTGTGATATAGTTTGTGTTCTTGTTCAGATTTTTAAAACTGTGTCGGCACACGTGGTCAAAGAGGTATTGTCATTTTGTAAAACCGAATGAAAGGAATTTCAGTTAAAAGTAGTAGTAGTAATATAATTATAAAAAAATTACTTTCGTGGAATATTGCTAAAAATAATAACAAACTAAATTTTAAGCTATAGATTTCCGCAAAGTAACTCCTGATTATATTAACAATATAATTATATTTTAAAGCCATCACCAAATAAGTTGTAAATTTTAAATTAAGAACCAATCAGGATACTATAGGATTTAGAACTTCTGTGGTATGAAAGCTCATCATAATAATATTATTATAGTAAAAATACTTTTCTGTTAAATCCTAAGTTGCTAATTGCATTGCAACTTAATGTATGGCAATGGCAGTGTAATTTAAAAAAAATATAATACTGAAACTCCTTTCAACAGTGCGTGAACGTTTCGGTGGCTTGTGCCCCCTACCTTGAACATTTGTACTCCCATCACAGCGAACATGAACTGTAGCAAAGACGTTACCAACAAAATGTTCCCGATCGTTTTGATAGCAACGATCACACATTGTACAACGTGCTACAATACGGGAAAATTATTCATTTTTATACATTAAACTGTAATATTTATTTCACATTCGGAGTCATTAAATCAACCTTATTAAGATCTGTTTTTAAATTACAACCAGCAGCAGTGCTTAAATTATTGTTCTCAAGAATGTTTGATATAATACATATATTTTATTATACTAACCTTAAGACCCTTGGCCCTGTTTATAGCTCTTAGTGGTCTCAGCACCCTGAATACTCTCAAAATTTTTACTACTGATATACTACCAGACCTGAAAACAAAGATTTTCATTTTAAGGCATCAGAATTTTGATATAGCTGAATTTGAAGGTTTATAGTATGAAAGGTATACTCACTTAAAACTCATAGAAATAAGAGAGACACACACGACTAGCATGTCGAGAACATTGAAGGCGGAACGTAGGAAGGCACCTTCGTGCAAAATTAGGCCATAAGTGACCAACTTCAGAAATAACTCCAACGTGAAGATGCCCGTGAAGAAAATATCGAATTGACTCAGCAGCTGTAACAAGCAACACCAAGTTTATAGATGCATCACATCCAATATAGAGAAGATGAAAAATCTAGAAATCTATGTTGAAAAGAGAAATAGACAAATTGGTAATAAAACTATTCTGTCTCTTTTTGTATGTACATTGACAGTCAAAGCCTACTTTCACAATGAAACATCGTAATCGGTATAACAAGATTGATCTTAAACGTACCCAATTTCGAAATCCTTTCTGAGCTGCATCCAATGGATCTTCAGCCGCCAACATAGCTGACGAGAACATAATGCAGACCAGAATTATGTTCCCAAAAGTAGATGAAGCTGACATCTTGTAGCAGAAAACGCGAAACCTGCCAGCAGTGCGGCAATTGTAATTTTATGTAACACAAATTATCTGAATTACAACACTGAAATAACTTCGAGGGAAAAATACTGAAAAACCATCATCAAGCAACTCGTAAGAAACTTTATTTTAAGTGATAAATAATGATTCGCATTATGAAGAGGCTGGTTGCTTGCTCATGGCAGTTCAGTTATTTTGATATAATATAGACATTGATAACATTTAAAACATTGATGATATTCATAACAAAAACTTGTAAAATGAATTTCAAAATCAATTTAAAAAATAAATAGACGATGACGATAGTTGGGTTGATTACACAAAACTTTATTTAAAGAATATTAGTAGATAGAATTAAATAGTATTCAATAAAGGATACTCTAGAAAATTACACCTAGTATAATTAAGAAAGACAATTATAACCTAGAAAATGTGAACAACAAACAAAGCAAGTTGGAAGCAAGTCATGCACTACGAGTAGGTACCTAATAATAACACTTTATGTAATGCTGAGAAGAGTCATGCTGTTTTACTATGTACTGTGGTCACAATCATGCTCTAAGTATTTCGGCACATTAGTTTTCGAAACTGGAATCTAGTCATGCTCAACTAAAGTAGGACGCTTCAATTCTCTACACAAAACCTACGGGGCTAACACCGGAATAACTTGTACCATGTGAGCTCATTGCTTAAGTAGTGTAAAGTTTTTGGTTAGGTATGCCAATTACACATTGATTTATAAAATATAAATATAGGTATATCCTAATTTGGAACTACGTGCCAATCGCTCAACAATGAGACACGGGTACTTTTTACCACCAATCACCTGTTTGTTGGTGACAATATGAAGAAACTACTAGCGTTTGGTATAGGCGGCGTCTGATTTGGCATATTCAGTTCCGACATTCGCCGTGGCCGAGCGGTTACTAACGTCCCTTCCTCCTCCAACTCGCCGCCATCTTTTTGAGATACAACCAGATAATGTTCACGTTTCTCACTAATTATATCTTATACTAGATCTCGCTTATGAATACAATCCTACTCTAGAACTTAATCATGCCGAAATCTCGTGAAACCCTATTCATGACCTTCATTAATACAGCAAATAATAGAAGTGAAGATAGCGTTAATGTGATTATCAATTTTATTTGTGTTGTAAGTAAATAAAATCCTAAAAGTTTATTTAAAGATAAAAAGGCAGAAATAAAAGAATGTTTGAATCTGATGACTTTAAAATTTGGTTACAAAGACTCTTAAAATTTTAAAAGTCAATTTCTGTACAAAAGGACGAGTTAAAACTCATTTTTTAAATACTGAAAATGTAAGTAACAAGAATAGCAGATGATATAAAATGCAAGCCATCAGAAACAAAAGTGAAAATTAAAACGCAAGAGTGAAAAGAACATCTAAATTAAAGCATACGTCCACCGCGGTCCCTAACCTGTTCGTTTTAGAAAATATGTAGAAAGAACGAGCATCGGGAATAGGTTTCGCCGAATCTCGTATATCGACCTCCGAGAGCCGCCTCGGTCGAGCCGAAGATGTCGTCGGTTTACGTTTCAAACGTGGCTCATCCTCGTATTCTGTATTAACTGTTGTGTTTTGGTTAGCTAAGTGTATCGACATAAGCCGATATTAAGTCTTATAGACTCCAAAAGAACACTATTAAATTCATTGCATACTTATGTGCTATTTTCATATTTTTAGTTATCAAATCGTAATGTGTGTGTTATTTACCTATATGGTTTCTTTGATGAGTTTCCATAGTTTCTTCTTCGTTTTCTTGTTCTTCTTCTATTCTCTCATCTATCATCTCATCAACACCCACTTCCTCTTCACCTTCCATATCTTCTTGTTGCTCTCCTTCTGAACCGGTTTCTTCGTATTCTCTCTCTGAGCTGTAACACATTTTTGTTGTTTATTACTGCGCAACTTCGCTCTTAGCTGAATGATAGTCTTACTGGTTACTCACTTGTCAGTAGTGTAAGCATCGTCATCACGAACATATTCGTCGTCAGTTTCATGTGCTTCCTCAATTTGTCCGGGTTCCTCTTCTCCAGCTTGCTGATAAAAGTGCCACCTTTTAGTGTCTAGTCATTATTATCATAATGATAACGTACAAAATAAGATTTAACATATTTTATTATAATAAACTACATTATAAATAAAGGTTTCGTAGGGTAGATTTGTACTTACTGCTTCTTCTTTTTCTATGTTAGTGAGTGATTCAGCATCTGCTAAATTGTCGACAGCGATGGCCAAGAACACATTCAGTAGGATATCTGATTTACGATTAAGTGATTATTGCAAAAAAGTATCTAAAATACTCAGTACTCAATAGTCAATACTCATACTGCTCATACATAACATACAGCGGCAGAAATTATATCGGTAGCATTAAAAGGATACAGTTGCCGCATATGAAAAGGATGATGAAGTAGATGCAAGCGAGGATTCCGAATGTTCCTACACCACCGTACGCCTTGATGCCTTCATACATCACTGCATTCCAATCTTCGCCGGTCAATATCTGAAGCACGATTAAACAGTTATAAAAAAAGAAGTTAAAATAATTTAAAAAATGTGTTCTTTTTTAACGGAAATCAGTTGTGATTAATATTACTCATTTTAAAATATTTGAAATTAATACTTGAAACACGGTGAGAAGCGCTTGCCAGAAGCAGTCGAAGTTGTGACGATCCTTCTCTTCTACGGGGTCGTAGTTGAACTTCCCTCCAAAAACCTGCATGCCCAGCAGCGCGAAGATCATGATGAACAGAAACAATAGCAGCAGTAGAGACGCGATTGACTGTATCGAGTTCAGTAGAGATGCGACCAAATTAGATAGCGATCGCCAGTATCTGAAATTCGAAGCTTTCCCTAAAATTACAAATTCTTCAGCAAGCATGGATAGTTTGATTGTTATTAAAATCACAAAATATACAGTTACTGATGATAAAAAACGAATGATATAAAAATAAACTAAAAATTCACAATACTTACTTAAATAATTAATGTTTAAATTTTACATACTTGGTAACCTTAAATACTCGGAGCAGTCGAACACATCTAAGCACGGAGATACCTAGTGGAGGCATCACTTCTGTTTTGGTGAGCACCATCTCACTGATAGAACCAACAACGACGAAACAGTCGAATCGATTAAACAACGAAACAAAATAACCCTAAAAATTGATGTTAGTTATTAATAAAGGTATCCTACAAATGAAAAGTTTGAACTTATGCCAATAAAGACATACCTGCAGACCCAAACTGTACATTTTAACCAACATCTCCATTGTAAATAAAGCTACAAATATGGCATTGCCATATTCTTGAAAATAATCTAACCACTCGGGTTGACTGAAAAGAACGAAACAAAATTATGACTTCACTCAAATCAGATTAAAATAATGTTATCAATGATCATTTTAATGACTTACTGGTGATGCTCACTGGCTAGCACAACGGTGTTGAGAAACACTAGAACAATGATAAGCCAGTAAAAGCTCTGTGATTTGACTGCCCGGCGACACGCTCGCTTCATTCGCCGATTCACCTGAAAAATAACATTGTTTCCGTTCAGATTGCCTCTAATCTACAATATTATGTTTATGCTTTATTTATTATACATTTTACTGTTTCACCTTATCAAAGTCAGTCTTCCACATCTTGTTCATCGCTCCCTTCTGCGGTTCAGCCGGTTCTATACCAAGGTGATCAGTCGAATCGTGATCTGTTACGGTTTGACCTGAAACAATTATATTTAAAAGTGAATATTTTTGTCCTACTTTAGCGGTACTGTGGTCTCTTTAGTTAATTTAACCAAAAGCTATTGTAACCCACCATAGTCATTCATTCCATAGTCTCTCTTTTGGTCCATAGGGTCGTGTTGGTCCGCTAGTGGCTCCAAATACTCTGCCTGGGTTATCCAGTCTAGATACCCTTTGAGGTCCTCTTCCAACTGCTGCTTTTCTCGGAGTTTCTGGAAGTCTCCTCGGTTTTTTGCTTTCTCTCTTTCCTTTGAAAATTCTCTGAAAGTATAATATAAGATAACAAATTGTTACATTATCAAAAATATCTCACATTATGTTACTTTCTTTCATGCTTATCTATTTTCTAACTATCTTCCTGTTATATATTATGCAATAGTCTATATGCCATTTACTAGTAATAAATTAACTTTTAACAAACAATTGATTAAGGCTTTGTTATCGCTTTACCCGGACAGCACACCGAGAATCAGGTTCATTACGAAGAATGCTCCAAGGATGACCATCGATACAAAATATATCCACTCCCAACTGTTACCCATTGCATCTTGTATCTGCAAACAGTGAGACAAGTTATTCATGATGAGGTTTGTCGATTATAATTATTTACATATTGGCTTCATCAAATTAGTCCCTTTTACACCAACCGCGCTGCACTTTTACGTTAACCGTCCTATAGCGGTACGGTCAGGTAAGTTCACTTCAATGTTTATATCAGTATCTAATGTCCTAGGCTGACATAATATAAATGTTGGTAAAATCTTAAGTGACAAGAAGCAGTTGGTGAAAATGATACCTTTATATTTATTTGGCGTTCATAAAAACTCACATTATACATAACATCCGTCCAACCCTCCAACGTAATGCACTGGAAGACAGTCAGCATGGACAGGCCGAAGTTGTCGAAGTTGGTGATCCCGAAGTTGGGACCGATCCAACCTTCGCGGCACTCCATATCCTCACCGATGAGGGAGCAGTTGAAACCGTTGTCCAGGTCGCATGGGTGGGGGTTATCCATGATCTCATCTAGAAAATGAAGAAGTTGTAGAATTGAGAAAGACGCCTGGATTCTCAGTAAATAATTTATTTGGGAAACACTTTCAAATGGCACAAAATAACATGTTAAGTCTTTGCTTGTAAACTTCACCTCAAGATATTCAAGCATTGATTTTCTAAAGTCGTGGTGAATTGTATATTTTAATATTTATTTTGATAAATATCGGTCGAGCGACTAGTTATCAATGATACGATGTTATGTTTTAACTGAATAAAGATTTCCAAAACCACAAGATAGCTTACTTGTGACTCTATTATAACAGGACTTGTGCATCTTCCCTGAGAACAGTTCTAGGCCGATGATCGCGTAGATGATGATGACGAAGATGACAAGCAGCGCTATGTGGAGCAGCGGCACCATCGCCTTCAAGATGGAGTTCAACACGATCTGCAAACCTGGAAACAGTGTTTAATAACGTATTGGAGAGAACATTGTCTTTAGACAGTTGTCTTTAGACAGTTCTTAGGATAGTTTCCCTAAAGCCATGCATCAGCTTGAGCTGGTGATTGACATTCATTTGAATACATTAATTCATGATTCTTGAAGACATGATTTTTGAAGATTTACCTATAAGGGGTTACCCCTTACTGGAAATATATCTAGGCAGCGTCTAACTATTTTAAGGTCATCGACAGTCAAGTGGCTTTTAAATGTATCAGACGAAGATAAACAGTAGATAGTTTGCAGTTTAGATATTATTGTATGCCATGTGCTAAGCTGATCGATAAAAAATGCATAAGCGATAAAAAGTTTTCACTGACAGCGTATTATTAGGTTTATGGAACTCCATCAACGGGGAACTGTTTTTCGCAAAACTTTTGAGGCATAAGCCGTTAATTGGTGTTACACGAGTGCCGGCCATCGCTTGTTCGGTGACCTAATTCGTCAGCGTGCGTTAACAATTGCTTACAAATGCCCAAAATATAGCATGGATGCGGGATTTTTGTTACCTTCTCATACGATAAACTGTAGTAGTCAAATATGTTTATCATAAGAATAGAACCATTACTTCATGGAAAGCTTTTAGAATCTACTAATGCAATCGTAAATTCCCATATTTGATTGACAAAGTTAATTCTTTCTGGAAATATCAAGTCTCAGTAGTGTTTCCAGGTTTATGATTAACCTTCAGTCTTCATATTGTTAAAAAGGTGTTATTTACAATATGAGGAAACAACTTTTATTTTCATAGCTTTCTTGACACATATGCAATAGAGAAAGGCTTTTATTTTTCTAAGAGAAGTAGCTTTATTATAGTAAACAGGATACTCACTAGGAACCCCCGACACCAGCCTCAGCGGCCGCAGCACCCTGAACGCCCGTAGCGCCTTCACGTCGAACGCGTCCTTGAATATGCTGGACAGCACCGTGCTCACCATGCTGGAAAATGTTGAAAGTGGTTCAATATAAATCAACCATAAAGGAAAGGTATTTGATAGCCGCTAGTCAGGCTATGAACTCCTTAAAGCAGCCTGGTTTTGCTTGTTGATCAACTTCGATATATTTACGTTAAAAAGATAGTTACTGAACGATAAAATCGGAAAAATTATTCATTATCAGTTTTCTATTTCAAATCCTTACTTGTGTAGGGGTTTGAAACAGAAAGCCGGTTTTACTTTCTAATGTACCCTTAGCTATTTTTAATTAGAGAATAATTATTATTAATTAGAGGTCGGATTTTGTTGCTCCATAATCCAGATATTTTCATACATTTTTAACGAAGACTTCTTCTTTCAGGTCCCAAAGGGGCCCAAGTCGTTGCTAGCAAAGGTTTATGAACGTAGTTAGAAATTCGAGACATCGCAACACAATTCAGGATTATGGTGCTACTAAAAACAAAGGATCAAAACGTTTGCTCCAATGCAACATATATTTTTTAATATGGCTGCCAAATCAGTAATTGTGTAAGAATCAATGAGTCTCTTACCCAATGACGACGATAGTGAAGTCGAGCAAGTTCCACCCGTTGCGGAGGTAGGAGCCGGCGTGCATCACGAACCCGTACGCGATGATCTTCATCACGCACTCCCCCGTGAAGATCACCAGGAATATGTACTCGATCTTTTCCTGGAATTTAAGAAATAAGGATTTAGAAGCTACGTTCTTTCGCCTCATGTAATTATACCGAGTAATATAAACCGACGATTTGAATAAACAGCGAATGGATAAGGGCTGCCCAAGATGAGGTATAGACATTGCATTTCATGGCATTTTGGGTGTACATGTAGAATTGGGCATTTTGGCAATGAACCAGCTACGTATCGAAAAAAAGTGTAAACTCGAATCTAGCTCTGGATTTATGTATAGGCAGTATAGGCCATGGCCTATGGGCGGCAGCGTCCTGTGGCACCCTAGGGCGGGCGGCAAAGTTCGTACATAACGGCGGCAAGATTAACGTGGCCTATACTCATAAATCAGAAGAAATATAAATTCGGCCCTGCTCTTTTTTATTCTTTATTGAAGACCCTTTTCCATATCCTTATAGCAGGCAGCCTGCCTGCCTGCCGGGCTATCGTTGTTTTGGGTAGAGACCCAAAACGTAGGGACGTCTGCATCAATTACTGTCTCAATGCTCATAGCATATCTCTTTGGTTTGTGGTTGGTCTAGTACAGACTACAGACTCACCAGCACCCAGTTGGTGTAGTTGGAGTCGCTGGCGGGGTAGGGGGTGTAGACGGCCAGCGCTATGCAGTTCGCGAATATCGTCGTTAGTATCATCCACTCGAACGGTCTGGGACTTGCTAAGGAAATCTTGTACTTGTGCTGAACGACATTAGTGTAATTTTTGCATGAAAATGAAAATTATATATTTTAATTGGTTGAAAATTAACAATTTCACGTACTACCGGATAGGGAACATTCAACATACCCGGCAACAAGAAGCAGCCTGACAAACTCTCACAGGGTCACCTTTTAACAAAATAATGAGAGTCTTTGTACTGAACTATGTTATTATCTTTTTCACAGAAAAATATAAAAGACAAATGTTTTATTTCCAATCTTTAGAAACCAACATTGCCAGTTCGGAAACTCCTCGAGAAGAAGCGACGTAAGCCGTTTACGACGTAAACTCTTGCCGAGACTCCTAGCAAAACAAAAAAAGATGAGTCAAAACCAAACAATATTTCCCACTTTTTAAACCTTCTAGGTAAATCCTTGACTTTTTATAGGTATTGTTTTTTTTTTATACAATAAGGGGGCAAACGAGCAAACGGGTCACCTGATGGTAAG
>DWTA01000038.1:0-18006 GCA_018236805.1 Plebejus anna | reverse complement strand
CAGATTTTGAGATCTAGGTTTAAGAATGTAGTCAAGTTAGGGTCAGGTGGGCTCTAAACCTACAGTCTATACGAACACGAAAAATAATACATTTTAACAATAATATTGCAGTGTCTTTATACCATTGTTTATTAAAACATTTTACTATTTCCCGAGGTATTAAGTATAAGTTACAGCCGGCATTAAGAAATGAAACTACTACATCTGCAACTCTATATTAGTTTGAAACTGCTAACTGCGATTGTGCCCGTTGCTTTGCTTATCTGCTAGAAAATATTATTGAACTCGCTCACGGTAGATAAAGATTGTTTGTCATTTTACTTACGGATTATGGGCCAACTTGAGAACTTCTGCTGTACGGTCGGATGCGTATTGTAATAATATTGGATGGATGCCGGTAATATTTGCATTTTGCAATAAGAAAACTTACACAATTTTATTATATTTCAGGTAACAAGCGCTCGACCTTTTTTAAAAAGTCTAATTAGAATAATTTCAGATATAGGTATTTTAGTTTACTAACAACGGTATTCTAATTTCAGGTAAACTGTGGTCCTTAGTTTACCAGAAATCCTTGGGGCCTTGGAGCTGAATTCCCATACAATGTAGTTCTATTTCTGTCTCCTGCACTCTCTTGTGAGACAGCGTATGCACAAGAAGATCATCAGGCCTTTGCTCCCTTAGGGCTTAGAGCTTTCTCTAGCAGACGCCAACGCACGCGGGTGTCCGCGTCGAGGGAAAACGTATAAACATCGAGTAACTGGCGCATACGGCAGACGTCTGCGTCAGTTAGCAAAAACCTTTAGGGCCTGTTTCACCACTTCCTTATAAATTGCTGGATAGGCTATCCAAAACAGATTCTCCATACTTCATCTGTCAAGTTAAGTGATGGATAGACTATCCGGCACCGGACACCGGGAAGTGGTGAAACAGGCCCTAAGGATCGCGAATGCAATTTGAGAAACAAAGCAACACCTTACCTGGTTCTTTCCCTTGAGCACGAGGACATTGGAGACTCTTCCGAAGGGCAGGCCCAGCTGTATGATCTCCGCCTCCGTGGTCTCGTTGGGGATGTTCCGTATGTGTATCACCCGGGACGGCTTGCCCACGTTCTGATCCAGTTTCACCTGGGGACAAAATGTATGATTAGTATTTTTATGTCGATAAAAAATATATCTAGAAAACATAGAAATCATTATTCACAGGAACGTAAAAATCTCAGAGCCTTATTATAAGCTGTCGCATAATATTTTCGTCAATCTTCTGTTAGTGCAGAGAGTGTAAGATTAAAAAAATCTTAGCAATTCTTACCATGTGTAAGAATTGCTAAGATTTTTTTAATTCGTAAAGTATTCCAAATAAAAGTAACATTCTGTATTTAAATCTTTATTTTTTGTTTACATTGGGCAAAAAAAAAATTATTTCACCCATTTCAAACGGAATTGCGAATTAAATATTTACACTTAACTACGCAAAACAATTGAACGCCGGCGCACAAAAACGCAAAAATTAAAACATGAAAATATATTCGCTATATTAAACTCTTACTTTCGGGTAAATTAACCGGCTAGCTCATTAAAAAGGCACAAAACATATGAATGGGCCCTGGAAGCCGGTGGAATATTTGTAAAACAAACAACACCGCTTTATTGTTTAAACGGCCAGAATTGTGTTAGCCCGAATGCGCGTTTAAGCGGCGTACAAAATGACCAGCCTAATATACATAAAGCTAGTATTGTTCAGGACGAGGCAGTGGGATAATTGAAAAGTCGATGTTGTATAATTGTCGTGGCTTATCGGGGCGGCCGATGTGGGCTCCATTGTCGAGAGGCTTTTGATTACGATTTACGAGCCCCGCGCCCGATATACTGTAGCATGGTATGACACTTCACTTTCTGTCCAGGTGAAAAGAGCTATGTGGAATTTTCAAATGATCGGAGATATTATGCGCCCGCTTTCGCCTGATAGCCTTAACCCTTTTACGCTCATCGTTGTTAGCATTTTTAAAAACTCTTTTGAAATGTTTTAAATTTTTATCTTGCTTATGTATGAATGCATTATGCAAGTATACTTTATCATCTAATATGCTTATCAGATTCTGAAAACTTCATCAACGTTAGTTAAATATCAATTCAATTTTTGAATTTTGAGTCGTTTTTACGTTTCTTTGAAAATTAACGAAAATTTGCTTACAAATCAATAAAGCGAAGAAACTACATAACAATACGATGTGGGTGTAAATTGAATTTGATATATCGCTTATATCACCTAGAATCTAGGTGATATACCATCTAATACCATCTAGGTCCTAGATGGTATTCGCTAATAGCCCATATACGCCTATTAGCCGTGGTACGGGGTTTTCATGCGGTTAAGCTCAACTATCACTTATAAGATAACTAGATGACGCTGCTTAGTGCTTTGCATTAACATCGGTTTACAGTCAATTAAATATTAACCGTATTTCACTTGGGATAAACGCACGACTAATAGAAAATTACCTCCGGGAATTCGGTACCTTTGTCCTTAATATATCTTATATTGTAAACGCAATATGATAATGATCTACAGACTGATTATAATTTTAAATATATCAATTTTAACTTGACTTAATTCGTGTGCTCGAGGGAATAATTGGCTTTACCCCTCAAAAGTAATAAAACGTGCCATTACAATTCTAAATCAAAGGAGAAAATTTAATGTATTATTAATATAATATGATAATCTGTTCACAAAAAAACTGACATTAGTGTTGTAACAATAAGAAACGACGTACAATTGACATCAAAAGAACCAAATCTCCGTAAGTAAACAAATAAAGGCGAAATATATATTTTTCAAAGAGAATTGTAAAGGAGGAAATTCAAAATACACGTTCGCCCACCTCGAGGGTGTACCGCTAAGAAAACAACCGGTAAAGAAAAGGAGGACATTATTTTTGTAGGGTCAGAAAATCTGCGAAACGATTTCCACATCAGACACTTTAAATCATCCGCTCCGTCTCACATTTCACCCATAAATATTAAACCTCGGTTCGGTCGCTGGAATAGAAAAAAAAGATATCGCGTGACGTTCTACACGAGGATTCTCGGAATCGGTCAATTTTCCCGATGATCCCGCCGGTCCTGTTTATTGAAACACTATTAGCCAGCTGACTGGCTCAGGTGAACTATCATTAGCTATCATATCGCCACCTTCACGGTGGGACTTAATAAACTTTTGAACGGTCTTCAGATCAACAAAAGGTTTGTCAGGCTGACAAACGATCTGTGTTCACACAAATATTATTCATTGTTTTAATATTTAGGGCCTGTTTCACCACTTCCTGATAAAGTGCTGGATAGGCTATCCACAACTGTTTTGACAGATTCTTCATATCTATTGACTCTATCTGTCAAGTTAAGTGGTTTCAGGCATTTTCAAATGTTTCGTTACATTCAAATATAAAAATAATAGAAACTTCGTACTATAAACCTATTTAATTTTCAATATCTGTTTAAAGTATAATACTAAAGAAATATTTAGTAGTCTACTCAATATGCTGATGCTCTACGACGATATTAAATGCAAAGTTGTGGTCACAATCGTATAAATAGCCGAGCAATAAGGAAACTAGTTGCCTAAAAGCAAAAGTTACCCAAGATCAGTGGAGTTAGAAGTTTGTTCAATCGGATTTATACCGCGGTAAAATTAGCTTAGGTTCTTAAACTTTCTCATGTTGCCACAGATTTTTTTTATTCTAAGCTACTAACTTGAAAACTATGTTGCATTGTTCATTCTTACCGATTAAGGGCCTGTTTCACCACTTCCTGATAATGTGCCGGATGGGCTATCCGCAACTTTGTTGACAGATTCTCCGTACTTTATTTGTCAAGTTAAGCGGTGGATAGCCAGCAACAAGAATATAATTGTAATCGTAAAATCCTAATCTGAACCTTTAAAATTTAAATGACGCTACAAAACATTCAAAGCTCTTGAAATGTCCTCAACTTCCAACTTCGATTTATGAATAGACTTATTAGTTGCTTACCAAGTTACATGTAACTAAAATACGCTGCATTAAGTTATCGAGAATCGACAAGTTAATATATTTTACAGACATAACTCCTCAACTTTTAATTGGACGCCGATTGCTAGTATCAAAAGTTTGTAGCGATATTCTGTTTAACCTGTTGAAGAGCTTCGATTAAAATACCAAAACACTCGCTGTTAATTCACTGGAAATGTTAATTTAAACCTGTTTGTCAGTAAATACAGCTATTTAGAACTGTAAACTGGTTATTTTAAATGTTTTGTATTAAAAAAATATGAAGCTGAAATATTTTTATACTTTTTTCATTCAAATAGCCATTCAAATATATTATATACCATAAAGCTTGATAATAAAATTATTACATATTTTTTTATGAAAATGTGATAATATTAATACATACCTACTTAATACATACAGTGTTGTTATGTAGATACTCAAAACAACAATGTGCTATATTGCATCACCTTCACTGGAGTAGGGATTTCATAATAAATAACAACATACCTAAGCGACAAAAAGCAAAATAGTAATTTCTCTGGATGAGCTCGTAAACGGCTAAGTACCCGTTGAGGAGCGTTCCCTGATTTGATTGATCTCCTCTGCGCAGGTTCTCTACCTTTTTACAGACCAATGTCAGGAAAATGAGGAAGAAAAGGAAAACATAATTAATTACTCTATTTGGACATTAATGACCTAGTCAAAATAAACGAGGGTAGTTTTATACTTGCCATTTTTCTACCTTGATAAATATTTTATCTCGAGGATGTGTTCTTTTACTTTAATTTGGTTTATTGGTCAATTAGTACGGTTTCTCTACGAAATAGTTGAATTAAGTTTGTAAACTTTTATGGTGTTGGTACTAGTAAGCTCATATATCCAATTTGGGAGGTTCCCGGAGGTTATGTAGAAAAATTTAAACATTTCCGAAAATTAATAAAAATCAATTAAGATTCTCTACTAAGGGTCTTTCTGAAGATAACGCTGATTTAGACAATTTTGATATGGATTTATTTTGTAAGAGGACAGTTTTATCCCGGTAAACCGTACCTTACAAACTCATTCTACGTAAATGGAATTTTCGGGCTGCAGCCAACATCAATTACAATAATTAACATTTTGCATATTATTAGACATTAAAGAATTTTTTGCAGGAAAGGATAACTGCGCAATGCGCTGACAATATCTCTCGTGAAATATCACTTAGCGGGAGTAGAAATGGAAGCTGGAATGCACGCTTTATTTGCATTATTTAATTAATATGTACAGAACACAAGATTTCCTTAACGACAGAAAAAGTACAACGAGTCGCCATTCTGCTGATGGATTCTAAATGAATATGCAAAGGGAAGGGTTGGATTTGAATTCGCCGGATAAGAAAGAACGAATAAACAATCGTTAACCGTGAAATGGTAAATAGAGAAGCGAATCCAGGGACACGTTCGTGTTTAATTATGAATTAGGGGCGTTCCGTAATGAGATCACAATGTAATTAAGATTAGAGGCGAGCTTTTTTCACGCCGGAGTGAGACTAAACGGCGAACTAACATGTCGACCTTGTTTTTCTCCCGTAAAGTGTAATTTATAGCGGGAAAGAGAATATTTCTTCTTATATGGATTAGTTCGTTAGTGGAGTAGACGTTGCCTGTAAATTATTTGGTAGATAGTAATGCAATTTGGGAACTTAAAGGTTAAGTGATTGGCAATAGAGATTAGAACCTACTTATGTACCTAACCACCTACTTTTTATTTTAAGAAAGTAGCACTCATTCAATTTTTATTCAAACGTAAGTGTTATTTTTATTAGCCAATATCCCACTGTTGGGCAAAGTCCCAACAAAAAAAAACCCAACTAAAACTATCATTTTCACATCTCACAATTTGCCACCTGTTGTTGTCTGGTTCTTCGCATCAGCTTTATTCTGTGGTTAGTTGTGCTGTATTTATTGTTCGTTCACTTTAAAACTATGAATTTGGAAATTACTTCAGACTAAGAAATGTCCTACTTAACTTACTCTACTATTTACTTACCTTTACTAGTTACTTAACTCTACTGTTAAATCAAAATTATTTTGTAATGTTCCATAGACCATATTACGATACGGAACAGTCGTAAATCTCCAGGCAAACTGCCAGATTTCACTCAATTGAGTAACAAACATCTAAATTCATAATGACTCAAAATCTTGAACATTTAAATTAAACGTAGAAAACTTAAGTTTATATAGGGACGTACTCATACCTAAATAATAGCTTGAATAATATTATAAAAAAATAATAAACGTTTGTGGCAACCCTACCTCCATTACGGAGAATAGCTCCAACGCGCACGTAAACGTTTGCCGCATTATTAAGCACATTTTTAATAATTTTCAAATTTCATAACACAATTTGCGCGAGGCAGAGAAAAGGCTTACTGACAAGAAATTTTTCTTCCCCGCAGGCAGTATATCTCCGTGTCACCGGCCATTATGTCAGGTGTTATAAAACGTCTGTCATAAATATTGCGAAACATAGTTCACGAGCATTATATTTTCTCATTTTCTATTCTTTTCTCCCGCATAAAGGATTCCAAAATATTCTCCCCTTTTTATATTATTTTATAGAAATACTAGGGTGTTGTGCGAGACCACGTGCGAGACTTTGCACGCTAGTGTCTTATAATTTCGCAGGAATTGTACATTTTCGGGGCTAAAAAGTAGGCTTTGTCTACTCTATAATTTATATATTATGATTTATGTGTAATGTGCATTGTGTATGTCAATATCGGTCTAGGATTTTCGTAGTCTCTTCTATGCAAACCAACAAACCTTTCATTTTTATTATATTAGCGTAGACTAACCGTAGATTAAGCACATATTTCACCCCTTGTTGAATTTCAAAAAGGTCTTTACTTAGTGCTGGTCTAGTTTATACCAGCGACCTTTTGGCTTTAGCTGGCTAGACTTAATAGTTAAGGTTGGGTTAATTTTAGACGAATTTCTTTCGCCCAAAATTTTAATTACCTAGAACTACCGACGGGGTACCTATCTAGTCAATGATTGACATTGGCAAATGAAATTTTAGGTCTATATGGCTTATTTAAAAGTATCTAAAGTGTACATTGAAAAAGGTTTTCGCTCCGAAAATGGAATAAAACGTAATTGAAAAAAATGATGGAATATATGAAAAGCTACACAAACATTAAAACAGAAACATTTAATTACGCAATCCATTTGGCAATTGAACTACATGCAGCTAAAAATAAAAGTGTTTATCCAGTTACAAACAAAGTGTGCATTTACGATCCGCGTGTGCCCATCCACTGCCCACTGCCCACTGGCCAGTTTATGTAAATATACTTGAAAATACTGTGCGGTGAAAAAACCAGGAAACACATTGTTTATTTTTATTATACTTTCATATATTTTCGCTTGTATGCAATTTGTGAAGTGTACCTTTTAAAATAATAGATGATAATAAGGAATAAAGCCCGCAAGTTTCAAATATTACTTTACGGACGTAAAAAGGTCAGTGAAAATTTATTTGGACCGACATTTTTAAACAAGTTTGTCTATAAACCATGAATGACCCATTTAATATTAGAAAACATGAGATAAACCATGATTACTGTGTGATTAAAAATAATCATTAACTTTATAAGACGTAATATTGAAACTGTGCTTTTTAATTAGGAATTACAAATAATAATAATATTTAAAACAAGTAAAGCGCATTATACTTAAAAATAAAACCAATAATAATTTAAACATACTTTCACAAAAAGTATAAAAGCTCCTTCGGGAAAATTTAATTAATTTTTATCCAAAATGTAAAAAATTCAATATTTCCAATTCCAAAAGATTAATATAAAAATGTCCGTTATCCGCGAGGGACATCCCCTTTGCAGTTAACACGCTCTTTATCAGTCGGTTTACATTTCAATATCAATATTACAAAGAATATAAAAAAGAGAGATAAAAGATTTATTCTTTTATATTCGCGTTTTCAATCAAAATAGTTTTTCTAAAAGGTTCATGTAGTTAAACAACACACAACAAAAAATTTACAATCAATATGAATATTTGCAAGATTTTTTTAACTATTGTTTCTAAGTCCTAACTGTTCTAAATGTGCATCATGTACCTACAAATAAATATTATGTGTTTTAAAGCTATGTACTCGTACACATTTTGAAGACGTTTTAACTTTGGCTACGTAGCTTTTTTATCTCTCAACTCTCTCATCTATACATTCTATTTTTTTCATCTGATAATAAGGGTTCAAACGAGCAAACGGGTCATCTGATGGGAAGCAACTTCCTTCGCCCATGGACATCAGAAGAGCTGCAGGTGCGTTGCCGACCTTTTACGCGCTCTGTAGTAGAAACATTTGTAATAACAAACCTTTTTGGCGGCCGAGTCCTGGTTATTGTTGTCCGCATGGTGTGGCGCCGCGGGTGCCATGACTGTGACGCCACTCTGCGAAAGAAGCTCGTCCGAGCCCCTCTGTAACAAACAGATAAACATCGTTAGAAATTTTCATATAATATTAAGATACTTAGGGCCTGTTCCACCACTTCCTGATAAGTACCGAATAAGCTATCCACCACTTAACTTGACAGATGAAGTATGGAGAATCTGTCAAAAAGCTGTGAAAAGCCTATTCGGCACTTTATCAGAAAATTTTGAAACAGGCCCTTAATAAATATACTTGTTTATTAGTAAATGGTGTGACTGTTCGTTTTAGAATTGTGTTGTGTGTTGATGTTCCTTTTAGTTTTGGATTTGCAGACTTCCTTAAAATAAGCATGTTTAATTATGGCATTTTTCTTTTAAAAATCTGTTGTTTCATACAAGGGTATGACAAAAAAAAATAGCTCAAAACAATTGTAATTATGACACTGCATTGCCTGTATGATATAAAAAAAACTGTTTTGAGCTATTTTCGTCATAGAAAAAGTAGCCTATAATCAAGAGAATATTAATTCTAAGCTTAGAATTAATATTCTCTTGATTATAGGCTACTTTTTCTATGACGAAAATAGCTCAAAACAGTTTTTTTTATATCATACAGGCAATGCAGTGTCATAATTACAATTGTTTTGAGCTATTTTTTTTTGTCATACCCTTGTATGAAACAACAGATTTTTAAAAGAAAAATGCCATAATTAAACATGCTTATTTTAAGGAAGTCTGCAAATCCAAAACTAAAAGGAACATCAACACACAACACAATTCTAAAACGAACAGTCACACCATTTACTAATAAACAAGTATATTTATTAAGGGCCTGTTTCAAAATTTTCTGATAAAGTGCCGAATAGGCTTTTCACAGCTTTTTGACAGATTCTCCATACTTCATCTGTCAAGTTAAGTGGTGGATAGCTTATTCGGTACTTATCAGGAAGTGGTGGAACAGGCCCTAAGTATCTTAATATTATATGAAAATTTCTAACGATGTTTATCTGTTTGTTACAGAGGGGCTCGGACGAGCTTCTTTCGCAGAGTGGCGTCACAGTCATGGCACCCGCGGCGCCACACCATGCGGACAACAATAACCAGGACTCGGCCGCCAAAAAGGTTTGTTATTACAAATGTTTCTACTACAGAGCGCGTAAAAGGTCGGCAACGCACCTGCAGCTCTTCTGATGTCCATGGGCGAAGGAAGTTGCTTCCCATCAGATGACCCGTTTGCTCGTTTGAACCCTTATTATCAGATGAAAAAAATAGAATGTATAGATGAGAGAGTTGAGAGATAAAAAAGCTACGTAGCCAAAGTTAAAACGTCTTCAAAATGTGTACGAGTACATAGCTTTAAAACACATAATATTTATTTGTAGGTACATGATGCACATTTAGAACAGTTAGGACTTAGAAACAATAGTTAAAAAAATCTTGCAAATATTCATATTGATTGTAAATTTTTTGTTGTGTGTTGTTTAACTACATGAACCTTTTAGAAAAACTATTTTGATTGAAAACGCGAATATAAAAGAATAAATCTTTTATCTCTCTTTTTTATATTCTTTGTAATATTGATATTGAAATGTAAACCGACTGATAAAGAGCGTGTTAACTGCAAAGGGGATGTCCCTCGCGGATAACGGACATTTTTATATTAATCTTTTGGAATTGGAAATATTGAATTTTTTACATTTTGGATAAAAATTAATTAAATTTTCCCGAAGGAGCTTTTATACTTTTTGTGAAAGTATGTTTAAATTATTATTGGTTTTATTTTTAAGTATAATGCGCTTTACTTGTTTTAAATATTATTATTATTTGTAATTCCTAATTAAAAAGCACAGTTTCAATATTACGTCTTATAAAGTTAATGATTATTTTTAATCACACAGTAATCATGGTTTATCTCATGTTTTCTAATATTAAATGGGTCATTCATGGTTTATAGACAAACTTGTTTAAAAATGTCGGTCCAAATAAATTTTCACTGACCTTTTTACGTCCGTAAAGTAATATTTGAAACTTGCGGGCTTTATTCCTTATTATCATCTATTATTTTAAAAGGTACACTTCACAAATTGCATACAAGCGAAAATATATGAAAGTATAATAAAAATAAACAATGTGTTTCCTGGTTTTTTCACCGCACAGTATTTTCAAGTATATTTACATAAACTGGCCAGTGGGCAGTGGGCAGTGGATGGGCACACGCGGATCGTAAATGCACACTTTGTTTGTAACTGGATAAACACTTTTATTTTTAGCTGCATGTAGTTCAATTGCCAAATGGATTGCGTAATTAAATGTTTCTGTTTTAATGTTTGTGTAGCTTTTCATATATTCCATCATTTTTTTCAATTACGTTTTATTCCATTTTCGGAGCGAAAACCTTTTTCAATGTACACTTTAGATACTTTTAAATAAGCCATATAGACCTAAAATTTCATTTGCCAATGTCAATCATTGACTAGATAGGTACCCCGTCGGTAGTTCTAGGTAATTAAAATTTTGGGCGAAAGAAATTCGTCTAAAATTAACCCAACCTTAACTATTAAGTCTAGCCAGCTAAAGCCAAAAGGTCGCTGGTATAAACTAGACCAGCACTAAGTAAAGACCTTTTTGAAATTCAACAAGGGGTGAAATATGTGCTTAATCTACGGTTAGTCTACGCTAATATAATAAAAATGAAAGGTTTGTTGGTTTGCATAGAAGAGACTACGAAAATCCTAGACCGATATTGACATACACAATGCACATTACACATAAATCATAATATATAAATTATAGAGTAGACAAAGCCTACTTTTTAGCCCCGAAAATGTACAATTCCTGCGAAATTATAAGACACTAGCGTGCAAAGTCTCGCACGTGGTCTCGCACAACACCCTAGTATTTCTATAAAATAATATAAAAAGGGGAGAATATTTTGGAATCCTTTATGCGGGAGAAAAGAATAGAAAATGAGAAAATATAATGCTCGTGAACTATGTTTCGCAATATTTATGACAGACGTTTTATAACACCTGACATAATGGCCGGTGACACGGAGATATACTGCCTGCGGGGAAGAAAAATTTCTTGTCAGTAAGCCTTTTCTCTGCCTCGCGCAAATTGTGTTATGAAATTTGAAAATTATTAAAAATGTGCTTAATAATGCGGCAAACGTTTACGTGCGCGTTGGAGCTATTCTCCGTAATGGAGGTAGGGTTGCCACAAACGTTTATTATTTTTTTATAATATTATTCAAGCTATTATTTAGGTATGAGTACGTCCCTATATAAACTTAAGTTTTCTACGTTTAATTTAAATGTTCAAGATTTTGAGTCATTATGAATTTAGATGTTTGTTACTCAATTGAGTGAAATCTGGCAGTTTGCCTGGAGATTTACGACTGTTCCGTATCGTAATATGGTCTATGGAACATTACAAAATAATTTTGATTTAACAGTAGAGTTAAGTAACTAGTAAAGGTAAGTAAATAGTAGAGTAAGTTAAGTAGGACATTTCTTAGTCTGAAGTAATTTCCAAATTCATAGTTTTAAAGTGAACGAACAATAAATACAGCACAACTAACCACAGAATAAAGCTGATGCGAAGAACCAGACAACAACAGGTGGCAAATTGTGAGATGTGAAAATGATAGTTTTAGTTGGGTTTTTTTTTGTTGGGACTTTGCCCAACAGTGGGATATTGGCTAATAAAAATAACACTTACGTTTGAATAAAAATTGAATGAGTGCTACTTTCTTAAAATAAAAAGTAGGTGGTTAGGTACATAAGTAGGTTCTAATCTCTATTGCCAATCACTTAACCTTTAAGTTCCCAAATTGCATTACTATCTACCAAATAATTTACAGGCAACGTCTACTCCACTAACGAACTAATCCATATAAGAAGAAATATTCTCTTTCCCGCTATAAATTACACTTTACGGGAGAAAAACAAGGTCGACATGTTAGTTCGCCGTTTAGTCTCACTCCGGCGTGAAAAAAGCTCGCCTCTAATCTTAATTACATTGTGATCTCATTACGGAACGCCCCTAATTCATAATTAAACACGAACGTGTCCCTGGATTCGCTTCTCTATTTACCATTTCACGGTTAACGATTGTTTATTCGTTCTTTCTTATCCGGCGAATTCAAATCCAACCCTTCCCTTTGCATATTCATTTAGAATCCATCAGCAGAATGGCGACTCGTTGTACTTTTTCTGTCGTTAAGGAAATCTTGTGTTCTGTACATATTAATTAAATAATGCAAATAAAGCGTGCATTCCAGCTTCCATTTCTACTCCCGCTAAGTGATATTTCACGAGAGATATTGTCAGCGCATTGCGCAGTTATCCTTTCCTGCAAAAAATTCTTTAATGTCTAATAATATGCAAAATGTTAATTATTGTAATTGATGTTGGCTGCAGCCCGAAAATTCCATTTACGTAGAATGAGTTTGTAAGGTACGGTTTACCGGGATAAAACTGTCCTCTTACAAAATAAATCCATATCAAAATTGTCTAAATCAGCGTTATCTTCAGAAAGACCCTTAGTAGAGAATCTTAATTGATTTTTATTAATTTTCGGAAATGTTTAAATTTTTCTACATAACCTCCGGGAACCTCCCAAATTGGATATATGAGCTTACTAGTACCAACACCATAAAAGTTTACAAACTTAATTCAACTATTTCGTAGAGAAACCGTACTAATTGACCAATAAACCAAATTAAAGTAAAAGAACACATCCTCGAGATAAAATATTTATCAAGGTAGAAAAATGGCAAGTATAAAACTACCCTCGTTTATTTTGACTAGGTCATTAATGTCCAAATAGAGTAATTAATTATGTTTTCCTTTTCTTCCTCATTTTCCTGACATTGGTCTGTAAAAAGGTAGAGAACCTGCGCAGAGGAGATCAATCAAATCAGGGAACGCTCCTCAACGGGTACTTAGCCGTTTACGAGCTCATCCAGAGAAATTACTATTTTGCTTTTTGTCGCTTAGGTATGTTGTTATTTATTATGAAATCCCTACTCCAGTGAAGGTGATGCAATATAGCACATTGTTGTTTTGAGTATCTACATAACAACACTGTATGTATTAAGTAGGTATGTATTAATATTATCACATTTTCATAAAAAAATATGTAATAATTTTATTATCAAGCTTTATGGTATATAATATATTTGAATGGCTATTTGAATGAAAAAAGTATAAAAATATTTCAGCTTCATATTTTTTTAATACAAAACATTTAAAATAACCAGTTTACAGTTCTAAATAGCTGTATTTACTGACAAACAGGTTTAAATTAACATTTCCAGTGAATTAACAGCGAGTGTTTTGGTATTTTAATCGAAGCTCTTCAACAGGTTAAACAGAATATCGCTACAAACTTTTGATACTAGCAATCGGCGTCCAATTAAAAGTTGAGGAGTTATGTCTGTAAAATATATTAACTTGTCGATTCTCGATAACTTAATGCAGCGTATTTTAGTTACATGTAACTTGGTAAGCAACTAATAAGTCTATTCATAAATCGAAGTTGGAAGTTGAGGACATTTCAAGAGCTTTGAATGTTTTGTAGCGTCATTTAAATTTTAAAGGTTCAGATTAGGATTTTACGATTACAATTATATTCTTGTTGCTGGCTATCCACCGCTTAACTTGACAAATAAAGTACGGAGAATCTGTCAACAAAGTTGCGGATAGCCCATCCGGCACATTATCAGGAAGTGGTGAAACAGGCCCTTAATCGGTAAGAATGAACAATGCAACATAGTTTTCAAGTTAGTAGCTTAGAATAAAAAAAATCTGTGGCAACATGAGAAAGTTTAAGAACCTAAGCTAATTTTACCGCGGTATAAATCCGATTGAACAAACTTCTAACTCCACTGATCTTGGGTAACTTTTGCTTTTAGGCAACTAGTTTCCTTATTGCTCGGCTATTTATACGATTGTGACCACAACTTTGCATTTAATATCGTCGTAGAGCATCAGCATATTGAGTAGACTACTAAATATTTCTTTAGTATTATACTTTAAACAGATATTGAAAATTAAATAGGTTTATAGTACGAAGTTTCTATTATTTTTATATTTGAATGTAACGAAACATTTGAAAATGCCTGAAACCACTTAACTTGACAGATAGAGTCAATAGATATGAAGAATCTGTCAAAACAGTTGTGGATAGCCTATCCAGCACTTTATCAGGAAGTGGTGAAACAGGCCCTAAATATTAAAACAATGAATAATATTTGTGTGAACACAGATCGTTTGTCAGCCTGACAAACCTTTTGTTGATCTGAAGACCGTTCAAAAGTTTATTAAGTCCCACCGTGAAGGTGGCGATATGATAGCTAATGATAGTTCACCTGAGCCAGTCAGCTGGCTAATAGTGTTTCAATAAACAGGACCGGCGGGATCATCGGGAAAATTGACCGATTCCGAGAATCCTCGTGTAGAACGTCACGCGATATCTTTTTTTTCTATTCCAGCGACCGAACCGAGGTTTAATATTTATGGGTGAAATGTGAGACGGAGCGGATGATTTAAAGTGTCTGATGTGGAAATCGTTTCGCAGATTTTCTGACCCTACAAAAATAATGTCCTCCTTTTCTTTACCGGTTGTTTTCTTAGCGGTACACCCTCGAGGTGGGCGAACGTGTATTTTGAATTTCCTCCTTTACAATTCTCTTTGAAAAATATATATTTCGCCTTTATTTGTTTACTTACGGAGATTTGGTTCTTTTGATGTCAATTGTACGTCGTTTCTTATTGTTACAACACTAATGTCAGTTTTTTTGTGAACAGATTATCATATTATATTAATAATACATTAAATTTTCTCCTTTGATTTAGAATTGTAATGGCACGTTTTATTACTTTTGAGGGGTAAAGCCAATTATTCCCTCGAGCACACGAATTAAGTCAAGTTAAAATTGATATATTTAAAATTATAATCAGTCTGTAGATCATTATCATATTGCGTTTACAATATAAGATATATTAAGGACAAAGGTACCGAATTCCCGGAGGTAATTTTCTATTAGTCGTGCGTTTATCCCAAGTGAAATACGGTTAATATTTAATTGACTGTAAACCGATGTTAATGCAAAGCACTAAGCAGCGTCATCTAGTTATCTTATAAGTGATAGTTGAGCTTAACCGCATGAAAACCCCGTACCACGGCTAATAGGCGTATATGGGCTATTAGCGAATACCATCTAGGACCTAGATGGTATTAGATGGTATATCACCTAGATTCTAGGTGATATAAGCGATATATCAAATTCAATTTACACCCACATCGTATTGTTATGTAGTTTCTTCGCTTTATTGATTTGTAAGCAAATTTTCGTTAATTTTCAAAGAAACGTAAAAACGACTCAAAATTCAAAAATTGAATTGATATTTAACTAACGTTGATGAAGTTTTCAGAATCTGATAAGCATATTAGATGATAAAGTATACTTGCATAATGCATTCATACATAAGCAAGATAAAAATTTAAAACATTTCAAAAGAGTTTTTAAAAATGCTAACAACGATGAGCGTAAAAGGGTTAAGGCTATCAGGCGAAAGCGGGCGCATAATATCTCCGATCATTTGAAAATTCCACATAGCTCTTTTCACCTGGACAGAAAGTGAAGTGTCATACCATGCTACAGTATATCGGGCGCGGGGCTCGTAAATCGTAATCAAAAGCCTCTCGACAATGGAGCCCACATCGGCCGCCCCGATAAGCCACGACAATTATACAACATCGACTTTTCAATTATCCCACTGCCTCGTCCTGAACAATACTAGCTTTATGTATATTAGGCTGGTCATTTTGTACGCCGCTTAAACGCGCATTCGGGCTAACACAATTCTGGCCGTTTAAACAATAAAGCGGTGTTGTTTGTTTTACAAATATTCCACCGGCTTCCAGGGCCCATTCATATGTTTTGTGCCTTTTTAATGAGCTAGCCGGTTAATTTACCCGAAAGTAAGAGTTTAATATAGCGAATATATTTTCATGTTTTAATTTTTGCGTTTTTGTGCGCCGGCGTTCAATTGTTTTGCGTAGTTAAGTGTAAATATTTAATTCGCAATTCCGTTTGAAATGGGTGAAATAATTTTTTTTTTGCCCAATGTAAACAAAAAATAAAGATTTAAATACAGAATGTTACTTTTATTTGGAATACTTTACGAATTAAAAAAATCTTAGCAATTCTTACACATGGTAAGAATTGCTAAGATTTTTTTAATCTTACACTCTCTGCACTAACAGAAGATTGACGAAAATATTATGCGACAGCTTATAATAAGGCTCTGAGATTTTTACGTTCCTGTGAATAATGATTTCTATGTTTTCTAGATATATTTTTTATCGACATAAAAATACTAATCATACATTTTGTCCCCAGGTGAAACTGGATCAGAACGTGGGCAAGCCGTCCCGGGTGATACACATACGGAACATCCCCAACGAGACCACGGAGGCGGAGATCATACAGCTGGGCCTGCCCTTCGGAAGAGTCTCCAATGTCCTCGTGCTCAAGGGAAAGAACCAGGTAAGGTGTTGCTTTGTTTCTCAAATTGCATTCGCGATCCTTAGGGCCTGTTTCACCACTTCCCGGTGTCCGGTGCCGGATAGTCTATCCATCACTTAACTTGACAGATGAAGTATGGAGAATCTGTTTTGGATAGCCTATCCAGCAATTTATAAGGAAGTGGTGAAACAGGCCCTAAAGGTTTTTGCTAACTGACGCAGACGTCTGCCGTATGCGCCAGTTACTCGATGTTTATACGTTTTCCCTCGACGCGGACACCCGCGTGCGTTGGCGTCTGCTAGAGAAAGCTCTAAGCCCTAAGGGAGCAAAGGCCTGATGATCTTCTTGTGCATACGCTGTCTCACAAGAGAGTGCAGGAGACAGAAATAGAACTACATTGTATGGGAATTCAGCTCCAAGGCCCCAAGGATTTCTGGTAAACTAAGGACCACAGTTTACCTGAAATTAGAATACCGTTGTTAGTAAACTAAAATACCTATATCTGAAATTATTCTAATTAGACTTTTTAAAAAAGGTCGAGCGCTTGTTACCTGAAATATAATAAAATTGTGTAAGTTTTCTTATTGCAAAATGCAAATATTACCGGCATCCATCCAATATTATTACAATACGCATCCGACCGTACAGCAGAAGTTCTCAAGTTGGCCCATAATCCGTAAGTAAAATGACAAACAATCTTTATCTACCGTGAGCGAGTTCAATAATATTTTCTAGCAGATAAGCAAAGCAACGGGCACAATCGCAGTTAGCAGTTTCAAACTAATATAGAGTTGCAGATGTAGTAGTTTCATTTCTTAATGCCGGCTGTAACTTATACTTAATACCTCGGGAAATAGTAAAATGTTTTAATAAACAATGGTATAAAGACACTGCAATATTATTGTTAAAATGTATTATTTTTCGTGTTCGTATAGACTGTAGGTTTAGAGCCCACCTGACCCTAACTTGACTACATTCTTAAACCTAGATCTCAAAATCTG